>LPNX010359675.1:221764-261324 GCA_001517045.1 Pseudotsuga menziesii | reverse complement strand
GGTGACAGTGGTCCCCAGCTCTCACTTGCCCCCAAGGACACACATAGCAGGTTGTGACTTTCCTGTGTCATAAAGTGTGTATTAGGCGGCAACAGGGACTAACTTCTTCATTCTGTTGGCAATAACGTTTTTGAATATTTTGCATGAAGCATTACATAATACATCGGGTGGAATCCTGAGAAAGAGGAAGGAGAGGTCTCTTTGGGGATTACAGCCAAAAAGGAAGAGTTGGTGCATCCTCCAACTTTGTGCTTCCATCTTTTCTAGCTAATTATTTTGATTAGGTCGAATTTAATGATATGGCAGTAGGTGCAATAGAAGGAGATTGAGAATCCATCTAGTCCAAGGGCTTAATCACACTCTAAGCCCCAAATGGCTTCTATTATCCCTTCCTCGATACTTTCTTTTTCCAATTCCATATTATCCTCCCTTGATACTAGCCTTGGGATCCCTGGCATCATTATTCATTTCTGACAGCTTCAAGATTTACTTCTTCTGCCATAAACAACTCCTTGAAACGTGTGGAGGTTTCTTTTTATTTATTTTTATTTTGGTGAAGACTCCTATTTTGTCACTGTTCTTGTTTTGAATTTCAATGACATTATTTTATTGTCATCTTGCTTTTGTCTGTTTGTGGAAGAATTTGTTATGTTTATCCCCTGCCTTTAGCCATAGACTGCATGACTTGAGATGCTAATGCTCCTCTTCCTCCCTGAAATTGTGATGCAGTTTTCCATATAAGCATTTTTATCGTATTGTTGTTGTTGGGTAATATCTTGTTGTTCCACATTGACTTGCAGGTCCATCGGCTAAGAATGGATCAATTTCCTTTCTGTGGCAGGGTCCTGATAATGTTTCTTTTGCCCATTCTTTTATGGCCAGCTTGGTTGCCTTCAATTTGGACTCTCTATGAATCTGGGGAACCTTCTATCTTATGGTTTTATGTCGCTTTACTATGTCATAAGCTTGCTGATTTTGCAGACACAGGTGGTTGTACATAAAAGAAAATGGCCCGTAATTCTCACTAGTGTGCAATGAAAGCCCTATAGGCGATTAGTTTGTGATCCAATACTGCAGAGGGTATAATTTTGGTGGTTATTTTCATGTTGTCCAAGAAATAGTTGTTGATAAGAAATCTACGTTGGCGTATGTTGCAAATGTCCAGGTCCAAGCCTCCTATTGGAACAAGTATATTTCCCCCTCTTTTACTTGATGTCAATCACGTCCCTTTCTGAGATGAGATCTACTTTCTCTCTAAACTGATGTCTGACTAGTCACTTTGCTACCCCCTTTCTTTTCCTCTTGTTTCAAAACCATGTTAAAATCCCCTACTTGGATGACATTTTTGGAGCCAACTTGATCTTTCATTTCATCAATTGTGTGCAAGCAATCTTGTTTTTGTCTATATTGCATGGGCGCATAAATATTGAAATTTTTTGTCTTGCTTAGCAGTTTGTCAGCATTTTAGATCTGAGAAGATCCAGTGTTGAATGCTTTGGCACTGCTCTTGTTTTCTAATCCTCTTCTATTCCAAAAGACAAATATCATTACATAAATGAGGGGGGTTTGTGACTTCTGCCAGATTCAAACAGTATAGGCAGTCGAGGGCTTTTAGTTAAGATATGCTTGTTACTGCCTCCTAGCATACTTTCAATGGAAGATTGTAGGCCCAGTTTTTATTTATTTATTGGCAGTTTCTTTTTTGTCTTCCTTGTATGTTTTCCTTCCCATTTTCTTTTGGATAAATGCTCTTCCTCTGGATCTTCTTCTTCTAGTTGTTGAGCTTACTTCATTGTTATTACTCCACGGGGTTGCATTCTGTGTATTTCCACACCTTTATGTTCCCCGAATGCGGATCTGGGCAGGGCAAAACCAAAGAGTCCAGTTGGAACTTGGGAGTTAACGAATAGAGAAGTGACATCTTTGGAGAGAATCGGGTTTACGTGAGTGGTCAACAGATCAGGGTTTGCTACTTTAGGGAAAAGACCAGCTGGCTGAGACTTAAGATTCCAAGTGGATAATTGCTGGAACAGATTTTTCCAGAGTGGTGAACGTCAACAGGAGAGGAACTGTGGAGATTGGGTCCAATGGCAAGTGCAACTCTTCAGATTGGGAGAGCAGATTGAATTTGTTACCAATTGGAATTGCCTTCCCCTTTGGGGCGTGGGTTGAGATAGGCATTTTGGTTATTACTCATCTTCTTTTTGATAACTTGCAATTGTTCTTCCTTCTCCTTTGGAGGTGAGGCGGGGATTGCTTTCTTGCAGTCCTTTGCAAAGTGCCCATATTCATGGCATATCTTACATTTGAAGGGTAGTTATTTGTACTCCAGTTATCCAAACTGTTCTTGATGGCCTTAGGAAGGCCTTTCTCTAGATCTACCTCTACATGTATTTGACCACAAGCAAACATACTAGATTTTGGCTCCAATCCGTCAATATATTTCCATAGGAGTTAAGATAGGACTAGATCTTGGTGTTATGTTAACATTTCACATATTTACCTTATTTTCTCAGAGCCATATATTTAACTCCTTGGCTTGAAATTCCTTCATTTGTTAAAAGTTTGGATATGAGATCTGCTGATTTCCCTTCCACAAGGATTCAACAATATTGATTGAAGTGTTTTTGTCATCATTTTTAAAGTTATCTATTTTTTTATGGCCTGTTTTTTCAGATCTATCGGTTTAGAGCTTCAGAACTGATTTTTTGAGCATAATTTTACTTAGATCTGCATTTTCTGATCAGGAATGCATGCTTTGTTTCTACAAAAACTAAGCCTTTTTAGCCAGATCTGATATTACGATTGTGTTTGGAGTAGACCAATTAGTCAAGATCAACCAATATTTCATCAAATTTGGTCACTGTTTGTTCTAGATCTGACAAAAAGTCTCCCATGGCTTTGTAATAGTAGCTCGTTTAAAACAATTTATTTCCTAAAGTTTAAGAGGGTCATTTTTATATATATTTATTGCACCAAGAGAAGCAAGGTGCATTCTACAACCTAGTATTGAAGAGATTGTAATGTTCGTCCCATTTGTTGATCCCATCCATCCATTATATGTTGCGCCAATATAATATGTCATACTAAACTACAAATATAGTAAATATAATAAATCTAATGTGGGCTAAATAATAACCATCCACAAATCTTTATATATATATAAATTTAAAATAACACTATAAAAAAATCATATCAAGTATTAGAAGAGGAATCTAAGGCAATTCTGTTTGGCACCATTCCTGTCTATTTCTTTATTATCAACCAGCATAGATTCACTGAGCAATTTGTATTTAAATTGTTTTTTGATGTCTAATGCTTAATAAATCTGGAGTTAAGGTGGACCTATGGTGGTATATAAAAAACTAACAAAATCTTGATATATATATAACAAAAAAAAAGGGTGCCCTTTGCAAATAAGATGAAGCGTGGCTTGTTGTAGAATTTATTTTTAGAGTTTCAAACACTCTGATGGCTCTGAAGGGCCCTGACAGCGACAGCGAGCAGGTGCCCCATTCGCCCCCCTTGCCCTCGACCACCAGGCATGGTAGATCTTGACATCACTGGATCCATCTTCAAATATTCATCCCTCCCCTCGTGTTCTTCCTCTCTCTTCAGGTTTTTGAGTTGTTTGAGTTGTCCAGCCTCGGGCAAACTCACTTTGTATCTTGCATCCCGTATCTTTGATACGGTTTTATACAAGTTTACGAGGCCATACTACTACTTGTATCTTTCTTTATTTTATTTTATTTTAGTTTAGCTTTGGCACTTTCTAGGAGCTGCATTTTGCACTTCCACATTGTACTCATACTGGATGTATCATCTAGTCCCATTGACCTACTTTTGTGGTCATTCATTGGACATTAATAAAATTATCTTATCTTATTTTATTGAGAGCCTACGTGGCTCTTTGGTCTTGGTCCTCTCATAACTGTGGCTGCTGGTTGTGGTGGCCTCCGATCCACAGTCCAATCATCAATGCTTTTGTGGGCTCTCTTAAGAACAACCGCAGCCCTATTCCATCTCTTCATTGCGCCTCATGCTCAGATCATTGGCTTGAAATCGTGGCTCAACTATGCCTTCTGGTCATGGCATTATTGGATTCATAGCTTGTTTTTTGGCAAAGGGTTTGATTCTCCTTTTTTGTGATAGCTGTCGCTCCTCATGGCCCTCGACTTTGGTTTGTGGCAAGGCTATGGCCTATGCCCTCCCATGGCGCTCCTTTGCATATTGATCTGCATGCCCTTGTGCTAACAACCATCATTGGCTCCTTTGACCATGCAACACTACTTTCGTTGACACCGCCTCCTTTGACCAATTGGAGCGTGACCTCCCTTGTGGGTTAAGGCAGCCTTGAAGACCACGATGGAGTGCACGACCTTTGCAGCAGTAAAACAAATTGGGTTGGGCATTAAACAATGTTTTAAAATGGAGTTGGAAACCAGGTTGGGAAAGTGCTGAAATTTCTACATGGTATCAGAGCTTTGTTAAAGAGAGGGCAGATTTATACATAGTGAAAAATTTCAGACTTAAGTGATTTCTTTTGTTAGTGGGCAGCACCTTGTTGAAACATGAACTTTGCGGATATAATGGCAGCTGGACTTAGGATGGAGGATAGGCTTGATGGGGCTGGGAATTTTGTCCCATGGAAAGCTAGGATATTGCTTGTGTTGGAGGAAAATGAGTTATGGGATGAGGTAGTAAAAGATACTACAGCTCATCCTATTGTTGTTCCCGTGCTACCACCGATCCAGTTGGATTGGTTGCCTTCAATAAGAAGGACATTAAGGCTAGAAGAATAATCCTAGATGCAGTTAAAGGCCATGTGATTCCACACATCTCGAGTAAGACCTGTGCATATCTTATGTGGGATGCTTTGACCAACTTGTTTCAGAGCTCAAATGAGAATAGGAAGATGGTTTTGAGAGAGAAGTTGAAATGTGTCAAGATGGTCAAAGCTGAGGGTGTGACTTCATACCTTACTAGGATCTCTCAGGTGAGAGATGAGCTTGCAGCAGTGGGGGAGGTTGTTCCTAGACCAGAGCTAGTGTGGACAACTTTGAATGGGGTTGCAAAGCCTTAGGTTGTTTTTTTGGAGGCCATAGTAGCCAGGGAGAACTTACCTTCATGGGACATGATTTGGGATGATTTGTTTAGGAGGAGACTCGGAGAGGTCTTGTGTAGGGCAGTGCTTCTACTAGTAGGGAGGATGAGGAGAATGTGGCTTTGACAACAAAGGGGAAGAAGAAGTTCAAGAAGGGCCCCAAGAAGGGTGGGGCTAAGTAGCAGGAGGGGCAGAAGAAGGATTTGAGCACTGTAAAGTGCTTTGCTTGTCAGAAGTTTGGACACTATGCTGGGCAGTGTCCACAGAAGAAGAAGAAGCAGCAGCAGACAGCAGCTTCGGTAGAGGTGGAGGAGTTTACAACGAGATTTGAGAGAGTGTTTTCGCTCTGCACTGGACATGTTGATAGAGAGAGAGCATCCATCATCACCAGTGCAGATGTTGATAGTGAGAGGGAGTATTCCTTGTTGACTGGCCATTCTTTGAGTGCATCCACCACCAGCACGTGGTATATTGATAGTGGAGCTTCGAGCCATATGACAGGTGATCGAGAGATGTTCTCCGAGCTTTCATAGGAAGAGATTGATGTGGAGGTAGTGTAGGGGGATGACATAGTTGTTAGAGCAGTTGGGTGTGAGACCATTACTTTTCAGAGAGAGTCCATGAGTCCCATGATTTTGAGAGATGTACTGTTTGTACTTGGGCTGAAGAAGAACTTGATCTCAGTTTCCATGATTGAGGATAGGGGTCTTGGACTGCCCTTCCTGGATGGACATGTGCGTGTCTTTCCCAAGACTGCAGGACCATCTGCGTCCTACACCATTGGAGTCAGATGTGGGAAACTGTACAAGCTCTTGTTTCAGCCCCAACATACTTTGGCACATAGTAGCAATAACGAGCTTTGTGAGCTATGGCACAGGAGGATGGCTCATCTGCATCATCCAACTTTGCGTATATTGAGATATATGGTTATAGGGTTGGCAGAGTTCAACACAGAGCACAGCGAGGTATGCAGGGGGTGTGCTTTGGGAAAGTACACCAAGATTTCTTTTACTAGCAGTGATAGCAGGTCAACAAGAGTCCTCGATTTGATACATTCCGACTTGTGTGGTCCTATGTCAGTTGTTTCTTTGAGAGGGTTCGAGTATTATTTGACATTCATCGATGAGCATTCCAGGAAGACCTGGATCTACTTCCTTAAGAGCAAGAAATTTGAGGAGATCTTGTAGAGGTTCCAAGAGTTCAAAGCTCTTATGGAGAACTAGACTGGGGGGAAGATACGGGCACTTAGATAAGATAACGTGGGTGAGTATACTTCCAAGGAGATCGATGAGTATTGCAGACATGAGGGCATTCAGAGACAGTTGATAGTACCATACACTCCTGAGCAGAATGGAGTAGCAGAGAGGAAGAACAGATCTATAGTTGGAGCTGCGAGAGCCATGTTACATGATCAGTCACTTCCTTTCTTCCTTTGGGAGGAGGCATGTAGTACAGCTGTATACCTTTAGAATAGGAGTCCCCATCGTGTGGTGAGGAACAAGACACTTGAGGAGAGTTTCACAGGCAAGAAGCCCGAGGTTAGTCATTTTAGGATATTTGGTTGCCTGACTTACTCACGTGTCCCTTCTAAGAAGAGGACAAAGTTTGAACCCACAGTAGAGAGAGGCATCTTTGTGGGGTATGATGAGGCTTTGAAGGCATTCCGCATTTATCTTCTTTCTTAGAGGAAGGTTGTTGTGAGGAGGGACGTGAGATTTGAGCAGGAGAGGGCCTTCAGGAATTCTAGAGAGTCAACGCAGAGAGAGCCGCAGGTTCCCCCACCTCAGGTAGTTTCACAAGTACCTTCAGTGTAGCAGACAGGTTCACAGGTTTCTAGGATTACTGGACCACACAGTATAGCCACACAGTATAGGCACAAGTTCTCCAGTTTCAGTGGTTCAACCAACAGGATCTTCGTGGACAGGTTTTGGGTCTCAGATTACAAGTTCACCGTATAGAGCTTTAGGATCATAGGGTTCACTAGTGGTTGGTACACCAGCTTCTGGTTCACAGGTTTCTGGGGTTTCTACCTTTGGGAGTGAATCAGATGAGGACATACTAGTGTGGGAGCAATCTTCAGGGAAGAAGAAGCCTAAGTGGCTTTGGGACACCTTGAAGGAAGCAAAGGAGTTTGGAACACCCAAAGAGCCAGTGAGGGTTATTCAGATGCCAGATAGATTGGGTATGACATTAGTGGCTAGTCTTCGTGATTCAGAGCCTTCTACTTTTGAGGAGGCCTCTCAGCATCATGTTTGGAGAGATGCCATGATGGAAGAGTACCATTCCATCATGAAGAACGATTTTTGGGAGATTGTTCCGAGACCTAAGGGGAAGTTTGTGGTGACTTCTCGTTGGCTTTACAAGCTAAAACATGCTGCAGATGGTAGTGTGGAGAAGTACAAGGCTCGGTTTGTGACGCGGGGTTTTTCACAGGTTGAGGGAGTTGATTATGATGAGACCTTTGCATCAGTTGCTCGTTACACTTATATCAAGGCATTGATTTCCATTGCTGCGGAAATGGGTTGGCAGATCCATCAGATGGATGTGAAGACCCCATTTCTCAATGGAATCATACAGGAGGAGGTTTGTGTTGAGCAACCTTAGGGCTTTGAGATTCATGGGAGAGAGTCTCATGTGTGCAGGCTGAAGAAAGCCTTGTATGGGCTAAAGCAAGCTCCTAAAGCTTGGTACTCCAGGATTGACTCTTACTTGCAGCGAATGGGTTTTCAGAAGAGTGAGGCAAGATGCGAATCTCTATTTCATCATGGTTGGAGATGATCCACTCATTCTTCTGTTGTATGTGGATGACTTGTTTATCACAGGGGGAGAGAAACCTATTACAGTTTGCAAGAGAGATCTTGCTTCAGAGTATGAGATGACGAACATTGGGTTGATGCACTATTTTGCGATTGGAGGTTTGGCAGGAGCCTGGTCATATTTTCCCGGGACAGGGAAAGTATGCAGTTGATATTCTGAGGAGATTTCAGATGGAAGATTGCAGGTTGATATCTACACCGATGGTCACCAACTGGAAGAAGCTTCATTCTTTTGAGGGAGAGTTGGTGGATCCTACACTATATCGTCAGCGCATTGGTTCTTTGATGTATCTGGTCAACTCTAGGCCAAATTTGTGTTTTGCTGTGAACGCTCTCAGTCAGTTCATGGTGGAGCCTAGGAGGGTGCACTGGGTAGCCGCAAAACATGTGTTGAGATACCTTGCAGGGATAGTGGAGTATGGTCTAGACTACAGGAGATTGGATGGGATCAGGTTGATTGGCTTCACAGATTCGGATTGGGCAGGCAGTGTGGCAGAACGGAAGAGCACTTCCGGATGTTGTTTTAGTTTGAGCTCGGCAGTAGTGTCGTCGTTCAGTCGAAAGCAAAAGTTTGTTGGTTTGAGTTCTGCAGAGGCTGAATATATGGCAGCCAGTTAGGCTAGTTGCGAGGCGCTGTGGCTTTGCAAGCTATTGGTTGATTTATTTGATCAGGAGCTGAGGCATACGGTGATTTACTGTGAGAATCAGAGTTGCATCCAACTCTCTGAGAATCCTGTATTTCATGACAGGTCAGAGCATATTGAGATTAGGTATCATTTCATTTGTGATTATGTTTAGAGAGGAGCAGCGACATTGTAGTATATTTCCATTGTTGAGTAGGTTGCAGATATCCTAACGAAGTCTCTTGGAAGAGGCAAGTTTATTCACTTCAGAGACAAGTTGGTTGTGGTGAAGAACGACTTCCTTGGTAAGAGGGAGTGTTGATTTTTACCTAGGAATTGTTCCCCTAAGTGACATTTGCCTAAGTCACTAGGAAAAAGGGGTTTGAGTCACTTGGACTTTATATTAATGACTTGAGATGAGCATTAATTGCATTTTAGAGAATAAAGTGCACTTTAAGTGAAATATTTAAAAAGTGAGTGAAATTAATTATTTTGTGGAGAAAAGTGATTTTAATCACAACCACTCATCTAGACAAATCTGAGCCGTAGGATTAGATGGCTTTTCATTCACCCTAATTTTTTCACCAAAAAGAAAAGTTTCCAAGTGAAGAGGCACTTTTGCATTTGAGAGAGAAGAGAGAGCCATTTTCCGAGAAAGAGAGAAAAATAGCAGCAACAACTTTTTTCTTAGGGCACACATTTTGAGGAGGGAAAGTACAACAATAGGGCACGTAAATCGAGGCAAGGTACAACAACATTTATTGCTGGTCTGTATAGTCTGTACGGTATGGATTTCATACAACAACATGGATCCCGAGGCAGAAAGTACACCACGATTTTCGAGGTAGATTTTTGGGCACGAATCTCAAGGCAGTTTGCAGGCACAAATTTCGAGGTCTGTACAGGCAGTTAGTACAGTTTGTTTGTACGGCTGCCGTACACTTCGTACAACAGCATGAAAATCCAGACAGAGAATAGAAAAATTTCTTAGTTTCATTTTTCTGTTTGGCACGAAAAACGAGGCAAAATATTTTTGTTTGGTTGAGATAAGCTGGTTTGAAAATTATTTCTGTCTATTGCTGTAAATTTTCCTGATAATAAAAATCTCTCTCACAGGTTTTCCTCAAAGGTTGGGGTTTTTCCTGGATCATTGAACCAAAAATACTGTGTATGAAATTTACCTTTGAATGTGGTTTATTTGCTGTTAGTAAAATGCAGTAGAAACTTTTCTTGTGTTTCAGTCCTATATTGTTTATGAGAAAAATCTAATTTGAAGCAGTAAAACAAATTAGGTTGGGCATTAAATTTATGTTTTAAAACGAAGTTTGAAACCGGGTTGGGAAAGTGCTGAAATTTCTACGCTTAATATACCCTCATTTATTTTTTGGGCATAGGGAGGAAAGACTTTGATGCTTCAAATCCAGGGAGGAGCAACTCCTTCCGCTTGGTGTTATGAAGCCCCAGGGATTTACAAGGACGATCCACATAACCTGTCATGACGTTTATCACAAGAAATGATCAATCTTAAGCCACCATGTATAACAGGGAGGTCCTCCTGGTGAAGAGGTCACAGAGGGGAGAGGTCTAGAATTAATTTATCAAGCTTTAACTAGAGGTATTAAGCCAAGATGGAGTGAATATGGGTAATGAATGAAGGCAAAGGTGGACCCAAAGGAGGGGGTAAATGCTCTTAACAATACCAAGAGTAACCTTGGTGACTTGCCTAATAAACAAACCACACATCATCATCATCGTGGTGTTGGCATATAACATTCATACATATCCTCTGACCATCCATTATGCATTCTCACATTCATATCATGGGGAGCCCAAGAGTAGCAAAGATGGTCTCCCATCAATTTGGGAAAAAGGAAAAATAAGTCTGTGATATTAGTATGCCCACAGAATGTGGCATAACAAGTCCTATAGTTGCAAGAGAGGGGAATTAAAATGGAAGAACCTTCCAGGACTTAATATGTTAAAAAGTGCATTCGTAAATACATTACTTTGCATGAATGGTCACTGTTATCACAAGTCTTGTAGTGACTCTGAAATGTGATTCTATCCAGGATGGGAGAGAGTTGTTATCACATATACATTTGCAGTTGGGCTTCCATGATGCAGCATGCAGACTTGTCTTTTATTCTATTCCGGGCTATTTTTCACATGGGGCATTAGCATGGATCTTTACAGCTTTAGCCTTTCCAGAGCCTTGTTCATCAGATTTTCCTTGCCAAGACTGAGATTTAGGAGTCTATTGAGATGCTTTTGGTGATGATCTAGTTCATTGTAGCAGAGCAATAGATCAGAGTTGGTACACATAGATATAGAGGGGCTTATCAGTTGGAGACATGTATATTTGGTGAGATCAGGTATACACTTCCTTGGTTTGATTTTGCTCTATGATGTATGTCAGACACCTATGCTTATCAGGTTAGGATGATTATGGCGACCCATGCTTATATCTATTGTTGCTTTAACCTGTGTTATGACTAATCAAAGCACTTGATGTGAAGGCTGTTGCTCATGCCATGCTTGTACAAATAGTAAACCTTAGTAAACCTAGGTTGGTTCCATTTATTACTTGCCCCTGTCCATCTAGTTTCATCCATTGTAAACTTATCCTATGACTTAAACTGTTTGAGACTTGTGAGATTGAAGATCTTTTCCCCTTTTTGACCTGTATGCATGATGGATCCCATGTTGTTTTGTGTCTTGGCTCTGAGTTGTGCAACAAAACTTACCGAAGCCTTGATCCTTCTGGGCCAGGAGAACCCGCTGGTGTTGGTTCCTGAGCTTAGGTGAGTTGGGTTTTGAAGCCTTGACCTCTCTGGTCGGTTTCCCTCGATGTTTGTTCCCGATTGTGGATATTCCCCCCTAGTTGCCCGAGAAGTTGCCAGCTAAAACTTGAAGCAATATGTCTACCATCATTACATGCATTATGAGCTATATGCTATATATTATGAAATGCAAGCCTGCGAATGAAATTGCAAACAATGTCTTTAGACACAAATAAAAAAGGCTATGAAGTGAAATTGTTAAAGGCCCAAATAAAGCAGTGGATAAACAAATGCTAAATCTAAAGACTATTGGCCATTTGATTGAAATGTAATAATTAATTCCTCACGGAGCCTACGAGTTTTGCTGTGAGATGGTGTAAGGGACACCTAATTCTAAGTGTACCCTAGGATCTCTTCACTATAGTTTCTTGTGTACTCAACGCAAGGGTCCTAGAAAAGATCCTCACGGAGCTTGATCTTTAGCTTGGATGTGAGTTGTGGACATGATTGTTAAGGTTGAATGGACACTTTTCAGATCAATTCATCCACCTATGAGACACCACCATTCCCTATTGTTCAATCTATCATGCATATGTCACTTTGGTTGTGTATGCTTGTCATTATTCGGATAAATCACAATGTCAAAGTTAGTCAAAAGTCATTACCCTTTGCCTCAACCTTGTTGTCCATACTCACCCAACAGTAGCACATTGTTTGCCCTTTGTAAGTATGGCATGGACAAGCAAACTTCCAGAAAAGTTCCAAGGTTCTTCAGAAGCACAGGTACATCTTACTATTATTATTATTATTATTTGTCACCATGATTATGCATAGTTGATTTAAGCTTGGTTTTGATATACATTATTGGAGCATTTCTTACCCTGGATACTTACAGGATCATATTGATACAGTTTCTCACCTTCAGTTTGGGTACTTTAACCTAGTCAACCCAGTTTGACCAAGTCAAGCACGGTTCCCAAGGTAGTGACTCAAAATGCAACTTGGTTTATATTTGTTCCAGACATGCCCAGGACCAATATTTGGGTTTCGGTTTTGAGAGTTTGGCCCTTGTTCTCTCGATAAGTGATTATTATTGGCCAAATGATCAAATGTTATTCCATATGGCAGTATGATTGGTTCTCCTAGAGTAGAGCAGTGTTCTAGGGGGTATGTGTAGTCACTTATACCATTCTTTTATGTCTCCAGATCATCCAGAGCAGTCAGTTTGCCCCACTTTGCACCATAGATAGAGTTATGGTGGGTTTATCATTTTCCAAAGATTGTACCAGCAAAAATGAACTAGAGAAATCACTGAAAAAATCGATTTGGCCTCCTTGGTTAATGAAAAGGCTTGGAATTTTGACAGATGACGTGTCTCAGCATACCAGACAATCCTCTAGTAGTTTTTCAGTCAACAGTTGTTCTGATTATTTTTATCTTGGCTCAGCCAGTGAGGAAAGCACCCCAAGGGGTCCCCCCTCTACTTGGCTAATGATGTATTGTATTGTTATATCATATGATTTGAAGTTGTAAAGGGGCCTAAGGTGAATTAAGCCCCTAGTGACCTATTTTTATGTATTATCATGTCACATCTTATGTTATATTGTGACTTTCATCTAGGATAGGCGTCCTTGAGTAAAGTGAGCCCCCTCTTTTACTTAGTCACTTGATCTATGAAGTGATCTATGTATTGTTGATATCCATCGTTGATGGTGTTTTAATCTCAACCGTTGGATGTAAAAGTGAGTTAGGGTTTACGTCTCTCTCAAACTATTTAAGAGAGGTGACCTCCCCACTGTAATTCATGAGCTTTGGCACCGGAATTTGAATAAAGAGATTTTTTTTCTGGGATTACTCTTCTGTGTATCTTGTAAATGATTTGATGATCTGATGACTGGCATTTCTACTCTTCTACATTGAGGTTTGTTTGGGATCGATCTTGTATTTTTTCCTTTGCCCATTTCATCTGTAGGTTGAAGGAGGCGCACTAGAGAGAGAGGGCGTTTTTGTGGGGGAACTCACCATCGTCCCGACTCTAGGGCGTTCGGATCAGGGAATATTTCTATCTTGATGATTTCTTACTTCCTATCTTTTCTTTATTCTATAGGTCTCATTCGTTTGCCATATCATTTGGTTTTCACTGATCTGGCAGGTTGAAGGAGGCGCCAGGGTGACTGGCTGTGGCTCAACTACATCAAGATCTTCTCTAAAAAGGCTCAATTGAATGGGAAAGTGACATTCTTTCTCATTTCTGAAGTCATCTACAAGATCCAGGTACATCTCGTAGGTAATTTCTCCTTTTATTTTCTGCATGCATTACCCATCACTTCCATTATTATAAAACCCCCGTTTCTTAGATATGCAAGCTCTAGTTTGCGGCGAGCTATAAAATTTAAAACCCACATTGGAATAAACATAAAACCCCTAAGTTTCAATTTTCATCACAATCGGACTCCATTTGCCCATCCTAAGCATTGGCCTGCTACTTAGGGAAAAATGCCCTCCTTGGGAGGAGTGGGTATTTCCAAAACCATAAACTGGGTATTGTTGGTTTTGCTTTTATTTTCCTAATCCTACATCCAACAATCATTTTGAGTATCCAATTTCAGTAAATTTCATTGTTTTGGCCTAGATCCCAAATTTCTGCATAAAACCCTATGGGGTAAAATTGGGGCTTTTCACCTGGATACTCGGAATCCCTTGGTAATTGAATTAAACTCTAATTAACCATTTCACTAAAAGATTCCACCAATTTTCCCTCAGTCATCTATTCATTTTCCTTGTTTTAGGGTTTCTTGGTCATAGGGACGCCCCCTAGGCTCTGTGTTTTCACTGGGTCTGAAGTGTCGATATCCCTGATTGATGTGACATTTGATTTCTTTCGGAAGTCTTGGATAACGTAGGTCGCGACTTTAGTTACGTTTCCTCTGCCGTCCTGAATATGATCATCTCACGGGGCAACTATAAGATTCATGATAACAAGAGTTACAATCACTAAGATCGTGATTGCTAAAGAATCCTACCCCTCAAAGATGGTTGTCACGTTGGATAGGTTTCTTCTTTGTTTAGGCTTTCATCCACTTGAGGTGAAACTAGACTAGCCACGAGAGGTGTCTCGAGCCCAGCTTAAAGGCTAGACCCTTTTTGAAGGCAATGAGGTACTTCTGGGGATTGAACTCTTGATGGACATAGGATACCCTAGAGATAACTTCCTAGCCTCGGTAAAATGATTATTGAGTAAAGTGTATGGGATGGTTATGGAGTTTACTGAGTATATTTAGGACCAATGAAAAGGAATGGCTCAGTAACTAGGTTAGTAGTGAGGTCTAGGAAGGGAGTGCAAGGGCTAAATGGTCCAAATCACAGTCTTGATAGAATAGCTTAAGCGGATGATTAATAATTTATTGAAATGTGAGATCTGGAAATGGATTAGTTTAAAAGAAGGTCCAAACACTAAAATGACTTGCTACACCCTAGCAAATACTCACAGTACAAGGTAGCAATGAAACAAGCATGCAAGGAAAAATCAATGAATACCCACTTGGTGTGGTTTGGTTTAATGATTAGTTTCTTAGACCTAGGTGCAATGGAGTCTAAGATGTATTCGCTATGGTTGTAGCTTTGCCCAAGAAGTGATATGAAAAATACCCAAGTGAAAAATCTACCCAATAACCCAAGCATGCAATCACACAAAATTTAAGAGAGAAAATTATTGAGTGACAAATGATTTCTAGAGCTATATAACAAAAGTATGAGTACTCACCTTGTCCCAGAAGGTTTATAGAGTCCTTTCTCCTTGCCCACATCATTGAATAGAACCCAACTTCATTCCATACTTAGGCGCACTTGATTGTCTAGTGAGATTGACCTGCAAAACCACATAGAAATCGAGTAGAAGGGATGATCTCAATAACTAACAATAAACTCTATGAATTTGCAAGTCGAAATAGTTTGCAAAAGAGACAAGAAGATATGGCAAGAAAAGAAATGGCCTGACAAGCTAATTTTCATTCACAAAAATCTCCTTGTCAAAAGACCAAGTCGCCCCAAGTTTCCCTAGACGCCCAAGAGCAATTTTCCTTCTCTCTTGCATATGAAATAACTCAAAAATATATCTTGGCAATGGAATATTTGAGATCTGGGAGTAGAAGGAGCTCGACAAAGAAGATAAATCAATCATTTTCATACAAGAACAAAGATTTGCACAAAAGATTTTATTTTTATCACTGCTGAAATAAGCCAAGAGTCCTTTACAAATGAGGAGCTCACTCGAGGAGCAAAATCCCTAACTCATCCTTATACGAATGGCTGAGATCAAAAGATGCAAGTACAAGATCAATGGTTGAGATTTTATCTCACTTTATCTTTTTTTTTTACTATATTGGAAACGATTATCTAGTGGAGGGGGGCACATTACCTTCAAGGCTCAATTGTAATGCTCAAAATATAAGATAGGTACATCAAATGCTATGCTAGGGGCTTCATCTTATCCTCAAGGTGATCACATTTAAATCACTTTTACTTCATTGCCTAGCTCAAGATCTAATTCAAAAATTGATGAAGTCACCCTCCTAGGGAGAAAGGCACCCACCATGAAGATGAATGATACATGCTTAGTGACAACGTGTTGTATTGCTAGGAAAAGTGGTCCATATATGTCTAGGGGGACATCACATCATAACCCAAGTCATATTTTATCATTCACTTATCCCAAATCATACATCAAAAACCTTGGTCATATTTTAATTTTTAATTTTTCACTAGAAAATAATAATAAATTATGAAACTTTCAAATATTGATCTCCCCTTGCGTGGATTGACAATCTGAATGCATTGATGGATTTGTAGACCTCAAAAACCATAAGAATCACTACTCATATGCCTATAACCAATCTGATATAGCCACAATGAAGAATTTTCCAAATATTTTCAATAAAATAGGCTAATTATTTTCCGCAAACCTTAGGAAAATAATTAATTAACCCATTAATGCTTAAAATAACACTTGGAGGGGTCCAGTTGGTCTCTAATGGCAAATATATAATCAATGATGAACCATAGTGAGATCCCGTTGTTGACTTAATCCTCTGACCAAGTCAAGCAATCAAAATTTGACTAATACTCAAGATGAACAACTAATCAAGTCTGATGCTTGCAAGTGGTGTTAGTGCCCTTATCATGAATAATATTGATAAACGATTAAATGCTAATAAGTTATGCTACACATGGTGATCAACTCAAAAACAACAAGTTTAAGACCAACACTAATTATGATGCAGGACAAGAGTAACAATTTTATATACATATTCCCACTTAAATTAATTACACAATGCAATGCATAGATCACTCCTCTCTTCTTGGGTGAAATGGAGTAAGTGGCAGTCATAAACTTAGTCGAAATGTGGGGTTGACTATAGGATAGACTTGATTTACCTTTGGAGAGATGGGAATAAAAGGGACCCCTGCGAAATTTGTTGGAGTGGCGAACACTAGGGAAGCAGGGTCTCTCACAAATGGATAAAGTGCTTAAAAGGCACCCTTTTGACTCTGGCAAGCCTCTCCTTTTATTTCATAACTTTATAACTTTCTCTTTCTTTGCTTTTTCATACACTTTTTTACTTTCATTTGATATTTCTTTCTTTGGATATTTCTTTGAAGCACATTTCACTTTGCATCCCTTTAGTTAGCTAATGGCTAAAAAGTACCAGGCTTGGATAGCCTTTCAGGTACCAATCATGATACAGCCTTAGTTTTGCTATCAACCACTGTCCATAGGTGCGACAAAGTTCCATTGTAATTCCTTTTTAGGAGCAAATAGGCTTATCCCCATACAAAGGAGGATTACCTATCCTTCCAGCCACTGACTAATGTCAAGGATGGGGGTACTTGTGTCAAGTCTAGGGGATACTCTTTTGGAGACTAGACTAACTAGGCTAAGAACTCAACTTCGGTAGCTATCTGACAAGAAGCGTTTAGGCTTCGCATAGTTTCGTCACACACATTAGAGTCGAGACACCAGGGAAACATGGGGCCATCCTAACAAATAGGTCATAGAGGGGGAGGTCCTCAGGTTGATCAGTCAAGTCCAAGTCAAAGGATTTTCAAAAGAAATGGATGAGACAGATGGATGGAAAGGTCTAAGCATGGAACCAAGAGAGGGGGAACTGATCTATATATTACGTAGGCAATTAATTCAAACAAGAGCATGTACGTGAAACTACCACTGATGCACGTATATTACTCCAAGCACAAGTCCCACTAATAAAAACCAGAACCACATGATCACCAATGCATAACAAGGTCTAACATAGTCAATCTATCAATAGAACTCATGAAATCCATAATATACCTTTGCCATATACCTATTATGAGATGCAACTGCAAATGCATCTACCTGTGCTAACTTTGTCGACTCTGGATGGCAAGGAAAGATAAGATCCCAACTGTGGAGATTAATTCTGAAGGTTCGCTGTACCAAGGTTTGAAATGTATCACAAGAGTGATCATGAAGAGGGCTCAATAATGACTAGGGTGGCCCCTTTGCTGCTATGACCCTGCATGATCTAACTGCTCAATAATGATATAAATCATCCAACTACTGGTACCATTTAATAATATACTGCATTTGATGTAAGGACTAAGCTCATGACTGAAGCCTGCTTTGGCAAAATGAGAGATATGTCCCATCTCAAGAATATGTGATAACAATAACCTTAAGGCCCATTAACGCAAGGCCATTCTTCGTTGTATTTCATTATTCATTTTCATTCAACAATTATTTATTAAAACAAAGATAATTTTATCAAACTAATTTTATACATTCACTCTAGTTACTCTAGAAGAAAAGTGGAGTGGTAGAAGACTACATATTGGTAATTTCAAAGCATTTGGTTGTTAGTGTTGGGCTTATATTCCTGATGAAAAAAGGAAGAAGTTAGAGCCCAAATCTCATAAGTGAATATTTGTTGGCTATTGTGAGGATTTTAAAGTATACTAGTTATTTGATCCATCTGTCCAAGATGTTATTATTTGTAAAGATGTACAATTCCATGAAATTTGTATACTCGATTCAACAAAACATCATGTTACTTTGAATTCATTTATTGTTAAATCTTTAGTTGAGCATGTTTCTAATGATACCTCTTCAAGTGATGAAGAGGTTTTGGATCTATTTTTTATTTTTTATTTTATTGATTCATTTGAATTTTCCAAAGATACTCGTATTGATCTTGATGGTAACAATTCTTTTCTTTAGGCACACAAAACACTTGAGTTTGTTCGTTCTTATGTTGGTGATCCATTCGACACTTGTAAGACTCAATCAAATATCACTGTTATGGCAAAGTTTTAAGACATAGGTGATCCTTACACTTATGCAGAGGCTCATGGAAAGCCAAGATGAGAGAAAGCATTGACTGTTGAATATGATTCTTTGCTCAAGAATATTCGTTGGGATTTAATATCCCTTCCTCATGGGAATAATCTTGTTTGATGTTGTTGACCACCAAAACCAACTAGGTGGACAACGATGTACCATGCACATGTTGGATGTGCCTTGAAGATAAGAATGAAGTACTTGATGATTATATCAAGTGAGGCAGCTCTTCTTCTCTTCTTCTCTCTATGAAATTTCCGCCCCCTGCGAGGGATTTTGTAAGGTTATGTCAGCATGAAGGTCTAGTTTTTTGTAACTTGATCACCTAAGACTTAGTCCTTAGGGAAGTCCTTTCATCAAGTGTTTTTTCACTTGGATAATTAAAATTTCTTTTTAGAGATTTTAATTATTTGAGTTTTTCACTCAAAATTACCTCCAAAGTGGTGAAAGGTGTTCTAGTGATCGAGTCCATGGGGTGATTGGGGCTTAGGAATGTTCTATATTACCATGCTAGACATTATCCAGAGTCTTGCGGAATTTCATTAAGTTTCGCATAGTTTTTTTTTAAATTTTTGGTCATTAAAAATTGTCACTCATGACAATTTGTTGTAATGTAAAAGAGGGTTACTTGGTCCTTTTTAATGTTGTATAAGGGTATGGGTACTCAAGACAAATGGCATGAGCACCCCTACACCCTCAAGCCAAGTTTGAAGTCATTTGGATAAGTATTACTATGGTTTTGGTCACTTTTGCCCAGGTCAGTCATGGAAATCAGGAAATTGGGCATTTAATTAGAGAGCCAAATTTTGGAAAAGTGACTATAGTCACTTGGGGCGGCCAAGTAAAGGTTCTAATGTTTATATCATGTTCCTAAGACAAATTTAAGACTCAAAGGCCCCCCCCCCCCCAAGCAAGCATATGACAAGTTTTGAGTTGCCAAATCTAGGGGGTGCCCACTTCTCTCTTTGATTGGTTGGGTGGGCTAAAGTCAATGGAAAGGGCCCCCCTATGGTGGTTTCTTCCCCATTTGACATAACAATAAGGTTGGAAGCATTAAATTGGGGGTTTCTCTCCCCATATTTGAGATCTCAAACCTTGGTTTTGCCCTCCTTGAGCAAATTCGCCCCCCCCTCTTCATTTCAGGTTACACAAAAACACACTCACACCCACTCTCTTGCTCATGCTCTCATTCTTTCCCTTGCTCTTGCTTGGGCCATTGTAATTTTCAGCCATTTGGCTTTGGTAATCAAAATCTTTGGAGGAATCTTGTGTCCATTGTTCTCATTGATGACTTGCTTCCATGCTTAAGGAGCTACACAAGTTTGGTTGGCCAAGGAAGCATCTTAATTTGCTTTGGTAAGATTTATGGTATTTGTATTCCATAAATTTTGTGAGTTTTCATTCTTGTAGCAAAAGAAGTTCATATATTTTCTAGTTTGAAGTTTATGATTTCTTTGCTCATTATTTGATTCTCACCTTTTAGTAGTTGTGTAGTGAAAATCTTACAAGTTGCAGGTTGTTTGGATTGAAGAGTGGGATTCCTCGGTTGGATGCTCAACTGCAAAGACTTCTTGAAGAACAAAAGACCATTTTTCTCTTTCTTTACATACAAATTTCTGCATTTTAGTTTTAGTTTGTGGAGTGTTTCAAATCTGGTTTTAACTCTTTTATACTTAAGTTCTTTCAAAATTATTCATTTGGCAACTTTGTATAAATTTTGTATATATATTGCACTAACATACTAATTTCCCCAAAGTGATTTTGGGCACATTTTGTTATTTTCTGTTTGTTGGTTTTTAGCAAGTTAGTGACAAAACAAGGAAAAACTCTGTCAAATTTCAGCCATAGAAGAGTTTTAAGGCCACCCCAAAGGACGAGCTTCAAAGGCATCTCAAGAAAGGGAAAAAACACGGTTTTTCTCACTCCTTTACCTCTTTCTTTACGCTGAAATTTCAGCCTTTGTGACAAGTCCAAGAGAGTCTCTTGGACTTGATTTCTTGCGTTGCATTTTCAGTTAAATCAAGCCTCATTTATTTTCCATCCATTGCTAGCAATAGAAGTTGGGCTTGCCCACCTTTGCATAAGCAATTGTTGATTGGCGTGAGTTTTAGATTAGTTAGAATTTCATTTTGTTTTTATTTTCTTCTTTATTTTTCGCCCGCACCTTGTAAGTGATTTGGCTTTGCCATCCTTGCAATATCGCGTTGGCCAGCATTTTATTCCAAGTATCTGCTTATTTCTTTTTGCTTGCACCTCACAATCGAGTAGGCTCTGCCTCTGTTGTGATATCGCACTTGGCTTGTTTTTGTTTATTTTTTCTTTAAGGATAAAATTTACCGCAAGCCCCGTATCCTCTCCCCTTGCCGGTTCGACCGATATAGGGTGACGAGAAAGGGCAAAGATTTGTGTTGGCTAGTTTAATAGGCACCCAGATAAGTATCTTCATTAGAAAGGAGAAAAAGAGGCTTGACCTGTGGAGCTAGTGGGGTAGAGGCCGTAGGGGGCTTCGTGGCACTTCGTGTCCTCCAGTTGAGCACCCAGCAAGTTTTGAGTTTGACCCGTGGAGCTAGGTGGGAACCTTGTGTTCCCATGTTGAGCACTCGACATTCTCTCTCTAATCGAAGGAGATAGTATGTTGGGGTAGACATCTAGAATAGTTCATTTCTTTGCAACAAATACCTTAATTCCCAAAGTCAAAGAGAGACATAAAATTTACTAAAACTTACAGGATCACTTGCATAACATTGTTACAATCATTTACATTTCTCTACTTTGCAATCACTTTATTTTAACTTACTCATTTATTGGACTTCATCATGTTCTTGAATATTTGTTAAAGTAAATGAGTTGATGCTTTAGGCAAATTATTTGAAGTTGATTATTGTGACTCCATAGCCTGAGCAGTGAGTAGAGACAACACTGATCATTTTGATTATTTGGTTGTTTTTCTCTTTCATACATTAATGGTTGATTGTTAAAGGGTTTGCTTGGCATTGAAATATTTGCATCACTACACGCTGATTGTCATTTTTGTAATTTACAACTCCCAGAAAACATTCTTCAAAAAAGAACTTAGTAAGTAGGGACTACCCCCCTTGGCCTTTAGGAGTTGTGGTCTAAACGAAGGAGTTTAGGACCGAGGTGACAGTGGGTTCTCAACTCATAAGTTGCCCTTAGGAACACACACAACGGTTGGGAGAGTTAACCGTGTCCAAGTGTGTTTTAGGCAGCAACAGATGTAAATGGGGCTATATGACAATTTGTTGCAGACGGACAAGTTGAAAATCACAAGGCTCAGTCGGTGACCAAAAACTTTCATTAGAAACTATATTGATTACATGAAGCCTTTGCCCCCTTTTCTAAAATGAACACAACCAGTACAATTATTTCGGTTGCTATGTCTTTTTAATGGGAAATTCACCAAATGGATGTCAAGGGTGCTTTTTAAATGGTGGCCTTCATGAAGAAATTTGCATGCAACAACCTCTTGGTTTCATCCATTTTGAAAATTCAAGTCTGGTATGCAAGTTGAACAAGTCCATGTTTGGCCTTAAAAAAATCCCAAAATTGTTTGGTATGGAAAAATTGATACTCATTTGTTGAAAAGTAGTTTCAGGTGGTGCAAATCTGATCCAAATTTATACATCCAATTTTTCAAAGATTATCTCCACATGGTTGTTCTTCATGTGGATGATTTGATTCTCACAAACAGTATGATTTCACTAATCCCTAAATTCAAGAATGATCCAAAGCAAAATTTTTGAAAGGACAAATTTAGGTCTCTTACATTAATTTTGGGTCGTTAGGTCTAGCATATGGCTGATAGGATTTACCTTACCTAGCCTTCCCCAATACATTTTAGTTGAGTGAAATTAACAATTGTTAGAATATAAAAGGCTTTGTTAGGAGATGAAGCCAATATCCAGATCTCCAATATTCTTCTTGTAGAAGTGAAGTTGACCATTTTGCATATTATAAGAGGCTTGATGATGTTAGTTTTATTATCTTGTTGTTGTATGTTGATGATATGCTGGTTGCAGGCCCTGACATGAACAAAATGTCAAAATCATTGATCTCAATGATCAATTGGTGAGGACATTTGAAATGAAGGATTTAGGAGCAACAAATCAAATTCTAGGTATGAAGGTACACAGGAACAAAACAAGTAGGAAGAATTAAAGTCAAATTTAGAAAAGATTTTGTAGTGGGGCTTCAATATGCAGAATGCAAAACCAGTTAGCACCCCACTTCCTGCACACTTCAAGTTGTCTTTTGAACAATGTCCTAGCATAGAAGTAGAGAAGACAAGCATGTCTCGTGTTTCGTATTCATCAGCAGTAGGAAGTCTCATATTCGCCATTGTGAGTACCATACTAGGTATTGCTTAAGTAGTGGGAGTTGTCAGCTGGTTCATGGCAAATCCTGGTAAGGAGCATTAGAATAATGTGAAGTGGATACTTAGATATTTAAGGGGAATTTCAGATGTTGCTATTTGCTACAAATCAGCAGTTTTACAAGTTACAGGTTTTGCAGATTTTGATTTTGGAGGCCACAGAGATGGAAAAAAGTCTACTACAGGATATACTGTCTCTCTTGTCAGTGGAGTTGTAAGTTGGACATCTAAGTTGCAGCCAATGGTGGCTTTATCAACCATTGAAGTAGAATACGTGGTAGCAACTGAGGCCAATAAAGAGGTAATATGACTAGAGCGACTGATGGATGAATTCAAGTTAATACTGGGGAAGATCTCTTTGCATTGCGGTAGTCAAAGTGTTATTCACTTAGTGAAGAATCCAACATTTCAGGATCGAACAAAGCAAATTGATTCTAAGTACCATTTCATAAGGAAAGTGGTGGAAGTTGGTAGAATCTTGTTGGAGAAGATTGATACTGATGAGAATACTGTAGATATCCTTATGAAGCCAGTCAAGACAGAAGTTTGAATGGTGCAAAACTTCTCTGAGGATGCTGAAAATGTGATGAAGTTAGCATTGGGTAATGGCATGTGGGTGGAAAACATTAGCAAGGAACTTACTATATATTGACTTCAAGTGGGAGAATGTTAGGAGAAGAAGCCAATATCTAGATGTCCAATATTCTTCTTGTAGAGCTCTTGATTAGGCCCACACGTTGCTCGTATGTGTCGGATGCGTGGGGTTTCAGAGGGCCACTAGGCCCCCCTCCGGGGGTGTAAGGGTGGAGCCCCTAAGGCGAAAATTTCTAGACCCTTCTAGTGTATTTCAGTTCCTTTTGGAATTCCCAAATGTATTCTATAAAAGGGGAGTGACCCCCCGACATTGTAACACGAGAGAGATAGCATTGTAAGCCTTTTGCCGAGTAATAATAAAAGATCGAATCGGTCATTGCCCCGTGGTTTTACCTGCATATAACAGGGATTCCACGTAAATATCGTGTTCTATTGTTATTGTTGTTTGCTTCTGTTTTTATAACTTTTTTATCAGGCTTGCTATGTAGTAAAGTCACTTTATGACTTTAGGCTTTTTATATCTTTTTATCAGGTTTGCTTTTTATATCTTTTTTTATCAGGTTTGCTATGTAGTAAAGTCACTTCATGACTTTATGTTGGACTAATCTTCCCTTAATGTGTAAAGCATTTTATCCCACATTCATAAGTGGAAATGACTTGCTTAATGAACATTGGTATATAAGGACGTGGACTTGCTTTATGAACATTGGTATATAAGGATTCTTAAAGAGAACATTATTTTATTCATAAAATCATATTGTGCTTATCTTGCATGTGTTAGGGTTTCAAGTTTTTGTAATATGGTATCAGAGAGGGAGAGCGCCTAGGAATAGTCCGCTAGGTATGCTCTTTTATTGCATGGCATGATGATCTGGAGAATCAGAGAAGTGTGATTAGATTAAAGAGAAGCAACCCATTTTTGAGGATTGAAAGAGGCTTGGTTAATTGTCCATTAGCCCTAGTCATCAATAGAAATATTGCTGCTGTTCATGGTAAATCATTGCCTAACGCATCAAGTGGAAGGAGCAACTGTATGATTTCCAGTAGCTGCAAGTTGTACACGTCTGCCATATGATTATATTCTTTTTTTGTTTCTGTTGTATAGCCAACCGCCAACAAGTCGTATATATGAATTGACAATGTTGTATGACTCTACGGCTGTATTATAGTCAACATTGTACAAATATTTATCGAACATTGTACAATTTCTTGGTCAGCAGTATGTTTTAACAGCCACTGCACAATACAATTTTAGCTAGACATGTTTCTTTTTTTTCTTCAGAAAATTTAATTGATGATTCAATTTAATTTTTAGCAGACCAGATCTGAAATTAACAGACTGTAGAGCTATCTGCGTATTTCTTTCATGATTCTCACTGTATTTTACCGATTTGAGGCAAAAATTAGTCATGTGTAAGTGATTTGGCTACAAAACTATGGAAATGCCATTAGAGATGTTCTAGCTTTATTTTCACACTTGGAAGGTAAAAATTCAGATCTAGTTGATGTATAAAAACTTGTGGGGGATTGTAAAAAGGACCAAGACATCACAACCAGATCCTAATAAATTATTGGGATGGCAAAGCAGAGATGATAAAGCCAAGGCTATTATTGGCCTTACCTTCTTAGACTCTGGATTGCATCATATAGACATGAAAAAATAATCCAAGGTAATCTGGGACAATCTTAATAAGCTATTTGGAGCACAAGCAGTTAATGCAAAGTTTTCTTTGAAACCACAATTATTCAGATTTAAGATGTCTGTAGAGGTCACTGTCTAGCCACATAAATAATCTGAGAGCTCTCATCAGGCAGCTAGCTGAAGTCAAAGCTACAGTGGGAGAAGAAGATGCCAAAGCCATTCTGTTAAACAGTCTGCCTTCTTAATACAACAATGTAATATTTACTCTTAGTCAATTACCATCTCACACTCTAAGATATGATTGTCACACTTTTAAGCGAAGAAAAGAGAACCATTGCAGAAGAGATCAAAGGTGATCCTCAATCTGAGATGGCATTATACTCAAGAGACAATTGGAGCAGATCTATTAAAGACAAAGGGGAGATGGAATGCTACTATTACAAGAAAATGGGTCATACAACTTGGAACTGTAAATTTTGAGCCAATGATATCCTTGGGGAAAAAGTCAAAGACAAATCACATGCAGCTGTTGCAACCATTGTTGAAAAGCCACTGGATGTTGACAGTCGATGACCTTACTGAAGAGAGGGCCTTCTATGCATTTTAAGAAGTCCACACTTTGAAGATAGGATGGGATCTGTTACCTTTGATACTGTATGAGGGTTATACTTGTTGCTGGCCTTTTTGAAGATGATGATTGTGAAGGCTTCCTTCAGATTCTAGATCACGACACACCATGATCGGTTGCTCATGGGCAAGCATCGTCCTTTTGGGCTTTAATTTCACATGTTAGTTTGTGCAACAATAGGATCAAATATAGATACATCTCAACATGGATGGTTTCCTGGTTAGTTAAGGAGTTTATGGATCTAAAAAATTATCTCTCATGAGTTACGAGGCATGCATGTGGGTTGTTGTCCAGTAATTTAATTCAGGAGTTTGGGTTGTTTTCAAAGAAGAATCTTATAAATAATGTTTGTTTCTATTTGGTTCTAATGTTTTTTTTAGTTTTCAATCAATGTGTTTGGTCTTTAATTAGCATGTTTTGCTTTAAATACTGCAAACCTTAAGAGGGGGTGTTAGAATATAAGGCTTACTATGTAATAAAGTCACTTCATGACTTTAGGTTAGACTAATGTTTACTTTATGTGTAAAGCAGTTTATTCTACATTCATAAGTGGAAATGGCTTGCTTTCTGAACATTGGTATATAAGGAGGTGAACTCTGTTGTAATAAGAACTCTATTTTATTCATAATATTGTATTGTGTTATTGTGTTTTTCTTGCATGTGTTAGGGTTTTAACTTTTTGTAATAACATTTGCTTGTGAATTTCCTCTCGTTGATGCCACACCTAATCAACAACTTGTTGATAGTTTGATTTATTTGACTTGCAACATGCTTGATATCTCCTTTATTCGTATGGTTTGGAGGTTCATGTAGAGCCCTCATGAAAGCCATTGGAAAGTAGCTAAAAGAAGTCTCCTATATCTTCAAGGAACTACACATTATGGTGTTTTTTACTCTAGGAAGGTTTCCTTTTCACCTATTGGTTATATCGTTTTGGATTAGGTAGGAGATGTTGACAAGTGACTAATTGTAGGATATATATTTCAACTTGGGTCACGTCCAATTTCTTTGTCCAGCAAGAAGTTGAGAACAATTTCTCTTCTTATGAAGTTGTAATGTACATAGGGAGGATAATATGGGGTACATAGGGAGGTACCCAAGGGGATAGTCATTAATGCTTTGTATTGAGCGCATATTAGTGTTATGCTCCTTAACCCAAATATTTAATAGCAAACAAGATAAACCCTTAAAATTCAGAAATCATAACAAATACATCCACAAAACAATGAGCAAATATGGAAAGAATCCTTAAGGTAGGGTAACACCATTAACTATTCCTTATGGAGGGAACCACTCCACAAGCCATGCTTGCTACAACTATTACATCAATTCTTCACAAGGCATCCCATTCCATTGCTTCTATTTTTTTATATAGTTTCTATCCAACCTTCTTGATACTTTCTAGAGAAGGAACTTTCTAGTAGGTGGAACCTTCTAGATACTTTCTAGAAAAGGAACATTCTAATAGGCAGAACCTTCTAGTAAGACTTATAACAATTGTTGCTTTTCACACTATTTGTGCCTTATTTAATAAATATGGTCTCAATGCATAACATTATTCCCTTGGGTTTTGTGTTGCACGAAACTTCTAAAATGCCCACGTATCAGTACCGAAAACTCGCGGAAACTCAAAAACTTCTTAGAAACTTCTAGGAAACCTCCAAGGGCCCATGAACGGCTTAGGACCCATAGGAAATCTATTAAACCCTAGTTTATGGAAAATGAAAGCAAATTTACCTCTAAATCATTTCTAAGCCTACCTACAAATTAACCTCTCGTTCTTATTGTATTGTGAGATAATGTGTTATTAAGAAAAAACTATACATATAAGTATATATACAACGTTTCCCTTGACATACCCATTTTGGGTGGGTCACATTTCCAAGCGTTCCTGTTTTTGAAACTTCTACACGCTTCCACGTTTTGTGCAACTTAGCTTGGGTACCTCCCTAGGTACCCCATATTATCTTCCTTGGTTACATTACAAAAGCAGAGTACAATGTGGTTAAAGACGTTATGTGGAACTGATTTGTTTTTGTTGGGATTGCACTGGTTTACAATACACCCATTAAGTTGAAATGGAACAATGAGAGTGATATTTAGCTTGCAAGTAATCTAGTGTACCATCCCAAAATCAAACACATTAGTCTTGACACCCACTACAATCAAATCCATGAAAGAGGCAAAGTTTGTTCATCTCATTACTAAAACCATCACCAAGTAGCTTCATCAAGTCCATGACAGAGGCAAAGTTTGTTCATCTTTGCAACTTATTGGGAAGTGGGAAGTTGTCATCAAGGGGGGATTTTAATCATAATGATGTCTTTCTCCTAATTTGTTTCTCATTCCTCTAGTCAACATTAAGGGTGAATTGTAGAATGTTTGTAATGATTGTCTAGGGGCCACATTTTTGGTTATATAGCATGCTATTATGATGATTGTTAGAGAATTGTTACGAGGCATTTGTATACATAATGGGGTATCATTAGCCCGCTCAAAAATCTCACATTATGGGCTTATTATTCTTAATTTATTCACTAAATACTAAAAGTGACTTTATCCCACATTCGTCATGAGTTTCTCCCAAATTCGTCATGGGATTTGTTCTTCCATCCCTCAAAACTATATAAGAGAGGTGTTAGAGGCTCAATAGTGTGCTTTCGAGATTTTATGGATCCCATTTGACTTCATACTTGAGTGTGCTCAAGATATTGTATTAGGAGATTTTATGAATAATAAAAGGTTGAGTTCTTGTAGATGTTTCATCATCTTAGGGTTTTATCACACAAACCTTCTTGTTCTCTAATGCTTGCTATATGATTTACTTCTATTATTTGAGGCTCTCTGTAGGAGTTAAGATAGGGCTAGATTGTGGTGTTATGTTAACTTATTTCCATATTTACTTGATTTTATAGAACTTACCTATGAGCTCAAGTCGAGGGAGATTCCCTACATTGGGGATTCATCCCTTATCACATCTCTGCTGCTTGGCTCAATCCTCCAATATTGCCATTGGCATAATCATCCAATGGTGTAGGTAGACATTAAGCTTGTTTTAGCCTTAGGCCCACGAATTAAGTCATGTTTTATCGAAATTCAAACAAGGAGGTAAATGCTATGGTCAACAAAGCCATCACACTTCAAGATGGTTGCTCCTTTTGGTTTGCCAAGATCACTTAGAATCTTTTGATCATGGAGAGATTTGTCCCAAATATGCTTTGAACATTCAAATGACTTCTAATAACACTACAAAAGCACTAGCATGCTTAAAGGGACTAGAACTTACTCATGAGCTCATCTCAAGGGAGATTCCTACATTGGAGATTCTTCCCTTGTCACCCTTTAGTCCTTGGTTTGACTCAATCCTCCAATATTGCAATCAAAATAACCATCTTTGTAGACAGACACTAAGCTTGTTTTAGGCCTATGAATGAAGGCATGTTCTACTAGAATTCAAGAGGGAGGCAAATGCTATGGTCAACAAATCTCTCCCACATAGTTTGAATTGGGTTTTTCCTTTTGATCTCCCAAGACAACTTAAAACCTCTCTTGATACGCCTAGTTCCTTAAATCAATGATTGTTGGCCCCCCGAACATTTCCCTTCAAGTTTCTACTCAATCAATTATTCTTTTTTCTCCTATGAATAAGTCTTTCCTTGCTGTGTACATTTCCTTTGGGTTGCTTGGTATGATGCCTTTTGGTGCCTCGCTCAAGTATAGGGATGCATTCCCCCTTGTTTTGAGGGTCATCTTGTTGTCCCATTGTCACCCCTTTTGTAAAGATTGCTCCCTTTGTATCCTTCATGTTTCACTCTTTGAGGCTCTTATCACATCCATCCTCTCTCTCCCTCCCTCTCCCTTACCCCTTTCCCCTCTACCCACTCATTGCTTCCCTGTCACATCGTTTTGCCTATATTCCCTGATTGGATCCAATTTTTCCGACATCTTCTCATTACCCCTCAATTGGCTTTTGGATAAAGTGAATATTCAAACTCGATGTTATCATTAAAAGGGAAATGCTTACCATCTTTGAAGAAATGGCTTCAAATATTGGAGAGGAAATGAAAGCTAGCAACCAAAAATTTGAGACAATGAAAAGGGTCAACTTTTGTCTTGTTAACTATCTTCAATAGATTCCTGTTGGACGAAAATAACCAGTGAATCTCTTCTTTACAGGACCAACTTTCTAGTCTTGATTAGCATTTGGATTGTGAAGACTAGAGGTTTGCTTCAATTGGTTGGAGGAGAGGTTGAGGGTTCGTGGAAGACCTTCCTCTAGTTGAATAGGTGACATGAATAGCTTCATTGGCAACATTCCATTGGACTACAACAATGCAAGGGACAATGAAGAATGAGGACCCACCCAAAACGCTAACGTGATTGACATTGACAAAAATTGGATTTTTGGTCAATTTGCTCTACAGGCAATTCATCCAGGTTACTTGGATAAACCTATGGGGTGGGTTACATTCGAACATGGCTTTCTACTTATGCACTTCATTGAGTTGACAGATAGAATCAAACCTCCCTACACGCGTCGTCATTGGATGCATGCTCCTTGTATTTCTCTAGGCTAGTTCAAAGTGGGCTCGCATAGACTACTGGTGGAGATGGAACACTAGCTGCACTGGTTGGATAGGATTTGCCAATTTTGTCATCTTTGGGAGGTTGTGACAGAGGTGTGCTTTATCTTTCATTGTCCCCTCTACTACAAGAAATAAGGGTGGTACCAATGTTTTTTACAGAGTTACAAACCCTTTCCACTGTCCAGTTTCCTTAAGTACCCTGAGCAAAGATGCTTGGTCTTATACATGCAAGAGGCCCTCTTGTTTCGTTCCGATAGTCTCTCCGACCACCTCCTAGAGCACTCTCCATCTAGATGATCACTTATTTATGGTGTTCTCATTTTCCAGGGCACCAAGGGATTGATTGGTAGTAGCCTTGGCTTTGATTTTAGATCAATGCAGGTTTGTGGGACTATCTGCACTTCCTTGAACCCTCAATGACATTGTTCGTCCAAATCTCATCCCAACGATAAAACAAGATCACCCAGACCCCAATGGTGGTCGACCTTTACCAGGTAGTAGCATGGTACATAGTCTAGAGCCTCCTCTAGGTCCTTCGCATTGTCTTCTATCCTAAGTTTTCTTGACTCAACCTTAGATGTTATGGGAGCTAGCTCTAGCAAATCTAGATACACTACCCTTTTGGGTACTCCAAATGTTAGATTCATGCACATTGTATATCCTTCTTTCAATTTTTTTTGGCAATTGAAGTATTATCCTCAACAAGGTTAACTCCCTCTTCTTGAGAGAATCCAACAACCAATTCCCTATACTTAACAACACTCCCATAAACTACAAGCCTAGAATCAATCACTAATTTCAAATAGGTTTTGAACCTATCTCCATGGCATCTTGCCATACATGCTTTGCATATGACTCCTCATAATTAGAATGCTCATACAACTCCTTGGTAGATGTACAAGTGCCACAGGATCAACAAGCAACTTGTAAAAGCCGTCATCTAGCACACCTTTATAGCCAAAGTCCTCAGACTTGCTAGACTACAATCACTGGTAGTGCATTGTTGCCCTTCAAATGCAACTTTATATTGAAGCTCTATCATACAAGAAATTGAAAGAATTTTTTCCTTCAAACCAAGAATGAATAGAACATCATTCAATTCAAGAACATCACTTAATGGTATCCATAAGAAAATGGAGCCCAATACTCTCGTAAGATGAGTGGCATCATCACCCAACTCCACACTCATAACTCCGTCTTGCTCTTGAAGCCTAGTGAAGAATGTCTTGTCACAAGTCATATGTCTTGATGCCCATGGTCCACATACCATCTAACACTTGACATAGTGTTACAAGATAATCAAGACCATGGAAAAGGCGGCCTTAAGCTAGGATGATCCCTCATCCACTCCCACTACTATACTTGCCCTCCCTGCAACCTATTGATGTTGCTTGGCCTTTCTCTTCTTCTCCAGACACTAGCTAGCATAATGTTGCAATTGATGACGCCTAAATCATCTCACTTTACTCATCCTTCTTTCTTGGACTTGAGTCTTCTATCTTATCCTTCTTGTAACCTTTCTTGCTTACCTTCGAATCTTCCCAACGAAGGCTAATTCTTCTACGTCCTCTTTTGTTGCACTAAAAATAACTCCAACCTGATCTCTTCTTGCACAAGGTCATCCCAAAGCTTCAAGGTAAGCAACTTATCATGAGCACATACACCTTGTACAAAAGGCCTCCAAGAAGGAACAAGTCAAACCAAAGTAATGGACAACAACTCCTTATCCTCCACTGCTATCCCTGTGGTAGTGATCTGATCTCTCAACTTTGTGATCCTGGCTAGACAGCTCGCCATTGCGTTTGACTTCCTCATGCGAATGGTTGGGTGCTTGTTTTGCAAGAGCAATCTGTCTAGAGACAAAAGAACTTTGAAATAAACCAACAAAGCATCAAACATCTTCTTATTCTTGACATGAGTGGCCACTTCATCAAATCAAAAGGTGTGGCTATCTCTTTCTCAACATCCCTTCCAAATCTTGGCTTCCTCCATAAGCATTTGTAGCCTGAGCTTCCAAGGTATGGAATTGGAAGCACCATTCAACATATCACACTCTTTAAAACCAAGATTCATCATCCAACAAATTTGAAGCACACTTCAAAGCAAAAATCATTAATAAATGAAGTGGACTGTAGAACCCTTTTAAGATTCGAACAATTCTTCCAAGTGCCCTAGGGTATCACAGGCAATCAACTGTCGCATGTCTTAACTGAAATATCCAACTCCCTCTCTACCCAGAAAGAAATCCGAGTTAAAATAGCTCTGATACCATGTAGAACTTTGTTATCTAGGGCAATTAATGCAAATTCAGAAATTTCACCTCAGTAGAGGTTTTCTAGATCTAATCCTCGAGAGATTTTGGCCGTAGGTCTGATCTGAAATTTGCTAAGTTGCACTGAAACAGATATGGGAATGGATACAGATACGGGGATGGAAACGGATACGCCAAATTTTGAAAAATGTCGGATACAATACGACAAGGAAACGACAACAGTCTTACATATATATAAAGGCCACGAGACATACATACTTTAGATTACCATTCATCAATTAGATTTAAAGGTAGTCATGTCATTTATAACAATTAAAATTAACAAACTCAAATATTGTCTTAAACACTATTCTTCTATCTCAAGTGCCATAGATAAGTCACCCACTAGCAATCATTTAAACAAGAAGATGTCAACTACTTCTAAACATTGATTTCAAACCCTAAAATCACTTGATGGATGTATCCAAATGTTACCATCTAACAAATATTACGCTGATTGAACCTCTAGAAAAGTGTTGAAATTTGTGATTAAACACAATTTTTTATGTAAGCCAGAGACTCAACTATGCTATATTTGGGATGGTCCACTCACTAACAAGACAATCAACTAGGTAAGTGAGAGTTGTTTGACCAACTGACCGGTTCAAAAAGTGACTAACCGACTGGCTCATAAAGGGCCTAAATTCACAGGATTGTCTATGATTTACAACTGACTTGGATATTCAAATTTGACATAATCAACCATGTTTTAAGGTGATTAATTAAGCACCCAAATATAAATAAGTGATCTCATGTTTTAGTGCAACTTAGGTGTGACTGTGATGACATGCAATATTGAACTCTATACCATAATACTATCTCTAGACACCAATAACTTCCCTTGGATATGTTGTTTACGTTTTATGGTTTATACTAATAAAAATGCTTGAAATAAGATTAAAATATCACATGCATATCATATGGAGAATTGGCTAAATGACGCACCATCATAATTCTCTCCACGACATAAGGATAGGGATATGAGTGTACTAGCAATGGAGTAAATAAGGCCATAGGTAAAGGGTTCATACTAATTCAAAAAAGAAAAGAAGAAAACTAAAGCTTATTGGAAGCTTATTGGAAAATGTGTTAGTTTATGTTACCCTTCATAAATGTAGTACGCTATTTTGTATGGCTCAAGATGCCATTGTGTCAATTTTGATATGCAAGTTGTTTTTCACATATGCAAGTCATTGGGGTTTATTTGAAACGAAGTTGTGAGGAATTGGCAAAAAACTGATAAAAAAAAGGTCATTGTACTTCTACACTAGGCTGTGAAACTAACACTTTAGTAGACAAGCATTTGATACAATAAAATGTCTACAGATCAATGATTTTTGAATCAACGGTAAGCCTCTATTAATTTTGGAAAATTACAATGAAACAAAATCCATGAGACAAAATGTCATATTACCATTCACCAATTTAGGATTTAGGTTTTGCTCTTGATTTATAAGCTTTGAGGCTTTATATCTAAGTTTTGAGGTTCAATTTAGGGTTAGGGTTCTATAGTTTGCCTTTGGGCTTATTTATTTGTTTATTTTCATGTCAAAAAATCACTATTTCTAGTCAAAAACTTGCCTTGTAGCAGCTGAAACGTTTTAGAAAACTAGGAAACTACAACAGCTGGAAACTCTTGAAACGTTTCAGGAAACGACTAGAAACCCTGGAAACGTTTTCGGAAACGGTTGGAAACGACCTGGAAACGTTTTTGATTTTTAGATACGGCTTGGAAACGTTTCAGTGTTGTTTCCAAGCCACATCCCCTCCATTTCAATTTCTGAAACGGGGAACGACGTTTCCCCTTCCCTTCTTAGACGTTTCCGATAACTTAGGAAATATGTAATTACAACAGCGAACAACAACAAATGATTCACTTCACTTAGTCCAAATCGCTAGGCAGCTCAATGGAAAAGATACCAAACAAATGTACTTCAATGTCAACAAGTTACAACCCTTAGGGCAGACTTCTTCATGGATATAACAGATCTGAAATCACTATATCACAACAAATTTTAGAACACTAAATCTGCTCTCATATCTTCAAAATACATGTTAAATATTGGAACAATTTCAGTCCTATGTGATGTCAAATCAGTGTGAATAACAATAGTTGGAATTTACCTAGTGAAGAAGACAAAACAAGCTGAAAACCAATCTGCAAGTACACAATGACTAGACATTTGAAATACTTCATTAATATATAAGAGATGAAGTACATGTGCATCCTCACAACGTATCACAATTTGGTACAATCTCAAGCTCTCTAATCCCTAACTAGGGAAATTGTTATGCTACACCTGTACTAGCGCACCTTCAACTTTTTTTCCCAGGAGAGGGGGTCGCATTTTTCTTCAGGGCCAAGTCATGGATGTTTCCAACACTTTTGAGGTATGGTGATGGTCGGACCCTTTGGTCTTTCCTTTAGGAGTACTATGGCTTAATGGAATTGCTGACTGCCCTTTGTTAGGGTTCTTTAACCCTGGGGTTGGTGTCAGGGGCTCCTAGGGGCATGTCATTGGGTCACATGACCCTCTCCTTGTTTATTACTCAGGTGACAGTGTTTAATCTCTGAGGCTTTTGTTCCCTTCCAGGTCACCTTGGCAATCCATCCTGGTCCCCTTTTAGCATAATGCTCCCCTTTTGTTGGCTCTCTTCTAGAGATGGCATCATCTTCTCACCAGGCCGTATTGCTAGTTTGGGGGAGGGCGTTGAGGGATTATCAACACTCTTGGGGCTAGGTGGGGCATGACGCCCTCCCCTCTGCTCACGTCTGCCTTTAGTTTGGAGTGATTTGCTTATTTTGAATTATTTTAGCCATTTTTGGGTAAACTCTGGGGAAAATGCCCCAAGTTACCCACAGACTTGATTATTTTATATGATTTTTGTTATAATTTTAAGTTGACATTTTATAATTTCAAATTGACATTTTAAAGGCATGTTGGTCTGGTTATATTGTAAAAGTGATTGTGAGAGGCTATAAATAGGCTCTCCTCACTTCATTTCAAAACACAACTTATGGGATAAAACTCAATAGGTTACTTTTTTACCCGAGATAGCCTTATGAAGTGATGCACACCTCTTGGAGGGATGTCTTGTTGCTCTTTGGATGAAGTTGGATGATTCTGTTTGCTTTGCTTATGCTAGAATGGTTGAAAGAACTCACACTCAATTAAGTCTACTCCATTTTTAGTCTTGCTTGATGAATGGTAAGTAATTTTTGCTTCTTGGATGATTGAATGGTATCCCTAGGGCTGCATTCTCTTTGAATATGACATTTTATCTACTTTCTATCCCCTTAGCATAATTAAAAAATGCTCCCAAGAGAAGGTTTTTGTTAAGTTTAGCCTTGGATCTCCAACTTTGCCTTAGTTTAGGCTCTTGAAACTAACCCTAGAGGTTGTTTCAAGAAGCCCTAATCTAGTTGACAAGGAAAAATACTTCCAGGAGGAAGGCTGGTCACCTTCGTCTAAGGCTAGGGTTTAAGGGTAATATTTATGAAAACCCTAAGTTGTCACTCTTTTACCCAAAAGCCTAGTTTGTACATGTGTAAATATTAGATTTCATGCTAGATTAGGTCCTTTATTTAGGTCTGCAATTTTATGTGTAAAACCCGAAAAACATTTTTTTTAAAATTACCAGCCTTCCTAAAAATTTGGCCCTCTCCTATAAATTCATCCTGCCTCCTTTGTTCCTAGAAACCCTACGCCAAAACTTTAGGAGCCATAAAAGCTTAAAAATATCAAAAATTCCTAAAAAACCCTAAAACTACCAAAAATCAGACCTAAAACCTAAAACAGTCCCTAAAACCAAACCATCTTTCTTCCTAACCTTCTCGCCCTCCCATTCTTCCTCCTTTCCCAGCGTCGACCCTCCTTTTGCAGCCCACAACAAAGGCTGAAACAACCCTCTTGCCACTGTTCCTGAGGTCTGCAATAAATTGCAGACTGTCACCATCTACTTGAACAGTCCCTAACCTTAACCTAAACCATCCCCTAGCCTATCTTCTCTAGCCTAGTGCTATTTTTCCTTAGGTTCCTCTCCCTCCTAGCTTCCATATCAATCCTAGAACAAACCTCCAAGCCTTCTTACAAGGTGACACCTCCCAAGCATGCTCCCTGCTGTCACATAACAGACCTGCTACTCACACTAAACACTGAACAGGGATTAGTTATGTTTCTAAATGATGATTTGACAACATTTGAATGCTATTATTTGTAGATGTGAATTGTGGGATTAAGTTGGTGCTTGTGTAATGCATATGTATTAAAGAGGGTTATGAAACAGTGCTGCTCTCACACTGATATACTGTCACGTAAGTGACCAATTTTGTGATAATCAATACACAACTAAATGCTGATATACTTGTTAAAGGGCCACCAGTTGACATACTGATTTGCTAACGGTGTGCTGATACAAATGTGGGCTGTCTTTTATGCTAATGCATTCCTAATCAAACTGTAAATGCTGATCCTGAAAATACTAAGTGATAAAGGTGATTGATGTTGTATGTGAAACTGAACCCTTTGCAAACTAAAGCACCATAAGCACTATTATATCCAAGTTACTGACTAGTGTTGCATATCATAATTGTTGGATTATTTACTGTTGGAGATTACTGTCATAAATTGGTTATTATTATTGCGGTTATATGAATGACATCTGTGCTAAAGTGCTCATATATTTGCTTCCTACTTGGATGAATGATTACATCTCCAAGATAACTACTTTGTGAAAAAAGTGATATAATAACACACAAGATTTATGGTATTTCTTCTTCACTCTTTGTTTGACTCCATAAACTTTAAACTTTAAAGGCTCTGGTCACTAACACAACTTGTATAGGAAGATCTAGAGTTTGGTGGCTAAGTGTTTACAGGTGTTCTATAAGGGCTCCCCCCTTGGAGGCTACAACACTCCGAAGTAGTTAAAGATTTGTGATCGAGGTGACATTGGGTCACAAGTCCATGCTTATGCTTACTGGACACTAACTCTGCTAGTTTTCATGGTAACAGAAACCATGAGAACCCTAGCCACCAACTCCACTAAACTAAGAATCACTCCTCACCAAAGCTGGTCATTCCACCAAGAATTCTCAACAAGCTAGCATCATCATTGACATATCCTCCTTGGCACATACAAACATCTCCTTCTCTTCTCCTCTACAAGCATAAGAGGTAGCCCTATGGTTTCCAATACCCTAGTTTTCTTCTCTCACAAGAGCTACAAGATATAATGCTTCTTTTATACTCTTAAGGTTTGTTGCCTCCTTATGGTGAAATCCTAACCCTAGAATTTCCCTTGAACTTCTCAAAGAGCCCTAGCATTCTACGACAGAGAGGTAATACAATGGAGAGTTCAAGAGAGAGAGAGAGAGAGAGTAGTGTGTTGCACTCCTCACATCTCTGACAAGTGTGTGATGAATGCACGTATAAAATCAAGTGATCTTTTCTAGTGTCTCTCTCTCTCTTATCTTTTCCCAGTGTTTCCTCATGAACCCTAATGTCTTACTCCCTACAAGACATCTTTCTCATCCCTTTATTTATATGATAGGCGAGGGAGGCTAACAATACAATAGTGGTCCTAATCCACTACAAGGAACCTATCTACAAGATGATAGGTCCACATGTGAAGCACTCCTTCTACAAGTGACACATGTCAAATTTGAAGGTGAATATGTCCAACAAGCAAGGCTCCAAGGCATAAACTCTTCTTAAGAAGGTATAATGCTCCACCTCAACAAGCCTCTAAATCCGTGTTATTAGAATCAGACCGATTTTGGCAAAATCGCTTGGTCTGACTGGATTACAAGCCCAGTCGGTTTGAATCGGAGCACTAAACCAGAAATGGTTGGTTCCATATAGAACTGGCCTTCCCGCTCAAAATCAGACGGATTTGTACAAGTAGTACAGGGGTGCTTTTTTTCAATTTTGTTTTACTCTCTTAAAAAAAATCAAATAGTTAGGTAAGGCGGGGGACTAGCCCTAGGCACCTTCTATTGCTATATATAGAGGCTAGAGGCCTCTATTTGTCTCACACTAATTAAGCTATCCTCATATTTCGAGAACAAAACTAGCGTTCCTGCTCAAAACCAATAAGTTTCGTACAAGTAATATAGAAGATTGCACTTGGTGCTATTTTGGTTCAAAATATTCAGATATGGATTGCACTCGGTGCCATTTTCGTTGTATGAACTCTTACTTGCTATATACATGAGAAAGTTCACATATTTGTGTATAATGGTTTGAATATTGATGGATGAACATGAATATATATATATATATATATATATATATTTTTTTTTTCTTTCAAAATTTGAATATTTTATTTCAATTTGGTCGACTGGTTTTGTGGTCTGGTTTTTGTTTGGTTCTGGTTACTAGGGTCAGCCGGTTCGATTATTGGTTTGGTTTTGACAGCTATTATCTAGATATCCAATGCTCCTCCTAGGTCATGTGCTCTTTCGTGTCTACCACACCTACACAATCGCTCCCTTAACCAAAGTGTCCTCAAGTTAAGCATAAGTCTCCATACAAGCAACCAAGTGTGTCCATACCATCTAGGGCTCAACACCCTCCTCCAAGATGCCCAATGCTCCTCTTGCAAAGCAAGTCATCCTCTCAAGCAAGCAACCAACCTCCATGTGGCCATCATGAAAAAGTCATCAAGCTCCATATGTCACCAACGCTCCAAGAAAGAAAGCCACAT
>LPNX010359675.1:0-220241 GCA_001517045.1 Pseudotsuga menziesii | reverse complement strand
ATGCATGTCATTTTTAGGGTTCGCATGCATCTCACTTTTAGGGTTTGCATGCATGTCATTTTTAGGGTTTGCGTGCATGTCACTTTTGGGAATATTACACACATAAGCACCAAAATGAGGTCTAGCAATCAATGAGTAAGCCAACTCCAATGTTTATATCCATCATGGAACCTAAGTCACAAGATTCAATGCATTTCAAGCTCGGAGTTCAAATTTCCTCAATTCTCAAAAAAATGTTTTAAATTCACTTGAAATTCGCCTTGAATTTTCATGAACTTACCTGTAGAGGAGGCTTCCATAACCATAGAGCCAAATAGAGTCGTCCAACGTGCAAATGAATTGTCTGTGTAATGAGTCGTCCAATACACCAAATCTCCTTGCTGTAATCAATAACCAAATTTCGTTTGAATGAGAACGAATGTGCCTCCAACAACCAATGAATGTTTGAATGAGGGTGGACGTGAGCATTGACAAAGGGCTTTCATGCTTGTAGATAGGGTCCATGCTTGGTGCGGGTAGGTTAAAACAGAAGCACGAATGCCAACAAAATGCATGATCGATGGAGGACTTCCATGCTAGAAGATAGGGTCGATGCTTGGTGTGGGTAGGTTAAACCAAAAGCACAACGCTTGTAAAGTAATGTGAACACTATATTTATTGTGGCCTTTTGATTTAATTTAACCATAACAATTATGATTTTTTTATTCCATTTTTATATGTTTTATATGTGACATTTATTTTATTTTTTTAGATTTCATTAATATGTGAACATTTATAATGTGCTAACTACTATCGTGTAATGTTTTATTTTAAAATTGCAATATATTAGTATTATATTAGATTTTAATTAAATTAATGATATTAAAAAATATATTTTAACTATATACACGAATTTAATGACGAATCTCATCCGAATCTCAACAAGAAATTCAAACTTGAACCGAATATCAATGTCGTCGAACTCGATCTCAAACCCAAACCATGTGACATAGCATGGAACAAATAAGGGTCATCCGTACACCACACATCCCACATCACATGAAGCACTCCCAAACATGGTATAAGCACTTTCGAAGAAACCCTGAAAGCTAACACTTAAGGCCAAGGTGTGATTGTAAATGCATTTTGTGATGCTTTTTGTCTTTTGATAACACATGTTACTGAATCAAGTTTCTTAAAGTCCTTCAACATTAAATCCAATCAATAAGCTACATGAGGTTTGTTCTTCCATCCCTCAAACCTACGTAAGAGAGGTGTTAGAGGCTCAACATTGTGCTTTTGAGATTGTATGGATCCCATTTGAATTCTGTTCTTGAGTGTGCTCAAGATATTGTATTGGGAGATTTTCTTAATAATAGAAGGTTTAGTTCTTGTAGATGTTTCATCATCTTAGGGTTTTATCGCATAAACCTTCTTGTTCTCTAATGCTTGCTATATGATTTACTTTTATTATTTGAGGCTCTCCGTAGGAGTTAACAAGGGACATACCCATGAGCTCAAGTCGGGAATGATTCCCTACATTGCGGAGTGATTCCCTACATTGGGGATTTATCCCTATCACATCTTTGCTCCTTGGCTTGGCTCAATCCTCCAATATTGCCATTGGCATAATCATCCAACGGTGCAAGCAAACACTAAACTTTTTTAGGCCCATGAATTAAGGCATGTTCTATTGAAATTCAACAAGGAGGTATATGCTATGGTCAACAAAGCCATCACAATTCAAGATGATTCCTCCTTTCGATCTCCCAAGATAACTTAGAATCTTTTGACATTGGAAAAATTTGTCCCAAATATGCTTGGAACATTCAAATGGCTTCTAACAACACTACAAAAGCAATAATAGGTTTAAAGGGACTAGAACTTACTCATGAGCTCACCTCGGGGGAGATTGCCTACATTAGGGATTCTTCCCTTATCACCTCTTTGGTCCTTGGCTTAGCTCAATCCTCCAATATTTCCATCAAAATAATCGTCTTTGTAGACAGACACTAGCTTGTTTTAGGCTTGTGAATTAAGGCTTGCTCTTTTAGAATTCAAGAGGGAGGCAAATGCTATGGTCAACAAAGCTCTCCCTCATAGTTCAAAATGGGTTTTTCCTTTGATATCTTAAGATAACTTAGAATCTCTCTTAATGCAGTTAATTTCTTAATTCAATGCGTGTTGGCTCTCCAAACCTTTCTTTTTCAAGTTTCTATGCAATCAATGATTCTTTGGTCTCATATGAATAAGTTTTTCCTTGTTGTGTACCTTTCCTTTAGGTTGCTTGGTATGATGCCTTGTGGTGCCCCGCTCAAGTATAGGGATGCATCCCCCCTTGTTTTGAGTGGCACCTTGTTGTCCCATCATCACCTCTTTTGTAAAGATTGCTTCCTTTGTCTCCTCCATGTTTCACTCTTTGGGACTGTTACTAGCTAAATTGTACTTAGTTGGACTTTCAAGTGTGCGGGCAAAGTCTGAACATGTCATATGTTCATCATTATGTTTTTGAAGTCCATCAGGCCTTTAGTGGTCCTTTTCTTTCCACATGTTCATACCATGTGGGAATATTGTAATAAAATGTACTAACATGATGACTTTTTGCAAAGGACTTGGCCTTCCTAGGACTTAGACATCAATCCAAGTATTCCAAGGTGTTTTTTCCTTGTTAATTATGCACTGCTTTTAAGCGATGTATAATTTTCGAGTTTCTGGCTGCTCCTCCAAAGTTGGAATGGTCGTCTTGGTGGTTAAGCCTTAGGAGGTTATTAAATTTCACGTGTCAATGTATATTACCATGCTAGATATTATTTTAGAGTCATATGAACATGTGCTAGGTCCCCTTAGGTTTATTTTTATTTTTCGCAAATAATTTTTTTTCCTGTAAAATGAGTCAATTTTTAAATATTTTAAATGTAAAAAGTAAAAAAGCCATAAAAGTGTGGTGACGAGGAACAATTTTCCATGGGGGTGCTCGTTTCTAACTCAGAGCACCCACTTAACCCCTAGAGCCACTATTGACAGAATTTTCAATTATTTCTCATAAAAAAATAATTCTCTTGAAAAAGGCAAAAAAGACTAAAAAAATGGAAAATATGGCGAAAAGACAAATTCCTAAATCAGTGGAAGCATGTCTAGGATATGTCCAGAGTGATGACATCTCAACTGGTGATCAAATGGGAGTTAATTGTTGCTCCGAATTAGTGATATCAATAAAATCTTACAAGAGGTGAGTCACTCCAAGTTAGAGGGTGCATCTCTTCATGATGGGGGCCCATCCATTGTTTGGCATCTTCTTGTTGGAGTATGAGGAATCTAAGGAAAGAGGGGGCACATCTCTTATGAAGTGGCACCTTCGTCTACGAGTTAAACTACCTCTCATCTCAATTAAATCTCACAATTTTCTATGGAACTCTCCCTTGCTTCCATTAGGTGGCAATTTGCCCTCTTGGGCCAATTTGCCCAAGCTTTCTATAAAGCCAAGCTCTCTCTCCCATTTCAAGCTAGTTAGGGTTGGGGAGCAGAAGCTAGACATTGTAATAGTTGTTCAATCTTTCTTGTTGAGAATAAAAGAGACTTTGGAGGTCTTATCTATGTGATGCTATCAATGTGTGGATGAGTTATCTCGGTGTATGAGGTAACCTGTATTTAGTCTATTGTTCATTTGCTTTATGAAGATCTAGCCTACTAAAAGGATTGTTATCGATTTTGTAGGGAAGATTACTAAGCGTGTTTGTTTAGTTAATTTATTATTTGTCATATGCTTAGAGATCCAAGAATTATATGCGTCATTTGTTTATGCTCATATTCTTTTGATTTTGAACTTATGCATTTCTAGATTTAATGGGTTGTGTGCAAGTGTGTTGCTAGCTTCAGGTTGCGTAGTTTGAAGAAGTGAAGAGCTAGCTTGCTCTTTCTTTCATTCAAAATCTTTTCGGAAGATTTAGCCCTTGGTGTCCTAGAATCAAGCTTTCAGAGTCTTCTTTTCTTAAGATCCACGTTGTTTCTCTTCTCTTCCTCCTTACACTTTCTTTTCTCTTGGTTACTTTTCAAATGCAATTTTTGTTAGATCTATCCTTTCAAGTTTAAATCACAAGTAGATCTAGTTTTTTTTGCGTTAAAATAGATTCTTGTTGATTTATAAAGAATTCTCAAATAAAAGCTAGATTTAGTGTAGAAGTTCTTTCATTTTTAGCTATTTTTCGTTTTAGATCTAAAAGCTGAAATGAGAGCGTCTTTCTTTAGTATATAAAATTTAAATGCGACAAACGAAGTGCCATTTATTTGCTGCCTCAAAAGGGAAAACAAAGACCCTAAGAAGGCAAGCTTTTAAGCTTTTCTTAGTTCATTGTATTTTTTTTAGTGTAGTTTTAAGCTTAGAATTTTTTCTAGTTTACTAACAATGTTCAAAGATACTTTTAAAGTATCTTTGAGCACTTTTTGCATAATTTTGTTTGTTGGTTTTTGTTGTTTGATGTGTAGGTAGAAGGGCTCTTTGGCATATTTTTTGAAGATCCAAACCTTTCGGGACATTCCAAAGAAAAAGCCTTCTCTTTCTTATGTAATTTTTCCTTCTAAAATAAAAAACTTGTAAGCTTCGTGGTTCCTATTTTACAAAGGACCACAAGCATTCCCAAAAAGAAAAAAGAGATTTGTAATAAGCATAATAAAAAAGAGCAAGTGGGCTACCCAACGCCCACACCCCATCCCTCATTTGGTGATCCAAGTGGTCTCTTGTTTGGCATGATTTTTTAGAGTAGCTGTTTTGCTTTTCTTAGTTTGATTTAGTTTTTCTTTTTTCATTTTACTTTTACATGCAAAAAATCAATTGCTAACCCCTACACTTTCTCAAAGTACAATGTCATTGAAAGGGCTTGCTCAAGTAGTTGGCATTTGGAAAAGAGATTTGTAGTTAGATTAATTAAACGACATTTACATTTTCCATAATTTGCTTTATGTTTGTTAATTCCTTACTTGCAAATAAAATGAACTTGATTGTTTTTTCCTGAAGTACCTGAAAGAGCTTGCTCGAGTATGGGAAATAAGATTCTTAGTCTTTAGATTAGTTAAATAACATCGCATTTGATTAACTCTTCTCACTTTATGCTTTGGACCTCTGTGGCTTGTCCGATCAGTTGTCACACCAGGAAAAGATTAGAGTGGCTAGCTTAACAGGGAAATCCATATAAGGTTACTTTTTGAGAATTCGGAAGGTCGCAAAGAGTGACTACCATAGAATCAGGGGGACACTCATTAATGAGGTTCGTCCTCTCCTCGTTGGACACTTGGTAAAGCTGCTTATGCGATTTCAAGAAAACATTGTCTTATTGGGCTAAACCAACAATAAACCCACATCCTTACTACTCATTAATAAAAATAAAATTTACCAACTGAGATTGTTATCACGAACCTTGTAGTTGCCTATGTGAGATGGATCCAGGATGGACGGTAGATGGACAAGCAACTAAGGAGGTGGAACCAAGATTGCCTCCACTCCCAAATGGATGGTTGTCATGCCAATCGAGGTAGTCTTCACTTTATGTTATCTTAGCCCAAGACAACAATGGGGGAGACCCATATGTACTCCCAACAGGAGGGACCAAACCTAGACACCAGATCAAATCAAATGGACTTGAGGTACGTAAGGTGTAACCTGATGGAAACCCTAGATCTATGGATGACGTCACTAGGTGGACCAAGGCTTTGGATCAGGGATTAGGAGATATGAGATTTGATCCAAGTTGGGACACAGATGACCTATGAGGTAAATACTAGATTTGAGGTTAAGGTACTAGCAGGAGGTGAAGATATCCATTGCCTTGGGAAACGTAACCAATGCAGGGAGGGAAAGAACAGGGCTGGGGCTATTTAGTACCGATGGATAGACTCGTAGAAAGATATGACAATGTCAAATCACCCGAGCCACTAGGAAAAGGTCAAAAATAGAAGAGAAAGAGGCAAAAGAGGGGGTAGCGCTAAGGTTGGAGATTAGTGCCTTTCAGATCTAGGGCAATGGAGTCAGTTTTTGCCCAGCGTTGAAGGAGACCCACCTAGGTATAGACCCGATCTACAAACCCAAAAAGTGGTTTTGCTGGAAAAGTCAAATCATAGGGAAAAATGGCAGCATGGAGGATAGCGCTAGGGTTTGAGAATCAGTTTTTCAGATCTAGGGCAACAGGGTCACTTCTAGCTCAATGTTGGGGAAGACCCACTTAGGGCATGACCTGATCTACAAAACCTAGAAATGGTTTGCCCAGAACTTAGGCAGATTGAGCCATGATATTGTTTGGTTTTTTTATTATTTAGGGTTTTTAAGGTAAAAATGGAAATACAGATGCCAATGGATTGAGATCTGGAAAAGAAGCACTAACCTGAAGATCTTACGTGGAAAACCTTGTAGATGCCTTGATGATGATGATCCCTGCTATCTCGATCAATTTGAGAAAATTTGAGTGAGTTTTATGTCCAATGTTTTGCCCCAAGAAGCCAATGCGCCCTCTCTCTTGCACAACAAACATCAACAATATCAGATTTGCTGCATCATGAGAAAAAAACAAATGCTACAGAAAAATAGCAAGACGAAATCATAGATCGCATTGATGCTAATGAAAACCCCTTGATACAAAACACATCCAAGCCAAGCGAGTTGAGGAAGCCCTGCAAAAACACCCAAGTTGAAGTCGCCCTCTTGTAAATAAGACAATGTTTCCCGAAAAAATATATAGATCTCACATCAAATACCCAAATGCTAGGAAGCAAAAGACTTACCAATCACCATCTAAGAACACTAGATGCAAAAGAGATCCAAGAAATTTCCACAAGAAAAGTTTTTCTATTATCCAGATCCAAGAGCCCAAAGACCCCTTACAAATGAGAAGCTCTCTCCTTTAAATAGGAATGAGAGAACCAAAATCCTAACCACTTTTCAAATGGGTGGCTAAGATTAAAAGATACAAATGTTCTAATCAACGGTTGAGATGAGCTCAACATACAATACATGGATCAATACAATAATATAATATAAAAGTGGGCTAACTCACCCTAGGAAAGGGGATCCCACTCAACAAAAAATAAATGGAGCACATGGTGGGTCCAGGGAGTGTTAACTAACTCCCTTTGGGTGCCCCCATGGCACAATAAAAATAATATAATTTTTTAATTGTGAAATTGTGCCTCCTTGAAGAAATCGTGAGCCTCTAAAAGCTCCAAAAAATAATATAATATGCCCAAAAAATTAGATGTGGGCCCATCCAAGTGCTGCAATTACTGGAGAAGAAGTGGAAGGCATCACTCTCATCATCAGAACTCATCCCATGCCATTTCCTTGCCTCAGTAGCCATTTTCACTATTTTTTATCTGCCTCGAGAAATGTGAAGTGCTAAAAATGCCTCCTAGGGTGCCTGCGTTATCCAACTGAGCCAACCAGGCTCTCTGGGAGGGGGGTAATATGGTACAAATAAGTGGATGGACCCCCCATGCCTCATACAACCCCCTAGGAGATCCAAGAAAAATATCTCTCTACTCAGACAAGCCATCCAGTATAGTTAAACTGCAACAGAAGGGAAAACTGAGCCCAATCATCTCTGCAAATGCCCGGAATTGAAAACAAGCTGTATCACTAGACTCAGAGAGTCCAAATCCATCTAAGGTGTATACTCATACCCCCTCTAGGTCTCTGCATGATCATCTACAATATCCAGATAGACAAAATAATAATTTGTAAATGACCATATAACCAACAATATAACTCAGGCTAGCATTCATCTGCTGCAAGTGTTCATAGGTCAAGACATGCTCTACAAATCATTCAAGATAACACTTATAACAAGTAGTAATCATTTCACTGGCGATCTATCAACCAAATATATAGGATTTCATTTATTAACTATAACCTAGACTAGACTTTCAAGACTGTACTCACTTCATAGTTGTAATCAATTTGCTAGTGAAGGGTGAGGGCTAGAATTCACAAGGCTAGGGAAAAAAGGTGACTACCAACTTGACATTGTGACACTTTGGATATGGAAAGGGGATACTCACTCTAGCATATGACAGGCAAGCAATAACAAAGGGGATGGCAGTGTCTCACAAATGGGTGAGTTACTTCAGAGGTGCTTATTCACCTGGACGAATGCTCACAATCCAACTCAATACAAGTAAGGCCAACAATCCTTAGAAATAACTTTAGGAACCATTGCTTTTTTGGGCCTTTGATTTTCCATAGCCTCTGTCCATGTATTTTATTACACAGATTTTTATTATTTAGGCTTGATGCATTCATGTATGTTAAAAACACTACTTTTCATGAATGTTTTAAGATATTCTTTTCATTGTACTTCAAAGCCAATTTCATTAGGCTAGCCTTGCATTCATGTATGTTTAAAAACACTACTTTTCATGAATGGGATTTTTCATAAGATATTCATTTCATTTCCAAACACATTGTATTGATGGCAGTGCTACTTGTTTCAGGTTAGCCAACACAACCTAGGCAACTCAGATCCGAGACACACATAAACAGGGAAGCTCATCCAATCATAGAGGCTCTAGTGGGGAAAGGTCCTCCATGCCACAAGTCAAGTAGTAAGTCGGGTCAGAAACATAATTGGAAGGTAATGGATGGGTGGAGACAGTGAGTGATGAAACCAACACTAGCAAGCCAAAGTATGGTGGGAATGACTGCTTCTATTCTCCCTAAGGAGGGTAAAACAAATGAGTATGGATCAAGAACTTCCAGGTCTGAGTAAGGACATCAATACATAATATTAATACATCCAAGTCCACATATTTATATGATTGCGAGATCATGACACTAAACGCTAAGACATGTTACAAGAATGAGTATAAGAGTAATGATAACCATAACACAAGATATATAAGCTGAGTCATAAACATGCAAATAATCCATCTGAACCAACATCAGTCCAATGAGAAAACATTGATACAACTCTGGACATCAATAACTGCTCTACAAATGGCTAAAATTACTACATCTTTCCTCAAATTTGAGTGTCCTGAGACTCAGTCATGGCATGGGAGAGTACTATAGTCCATCAATCAAATCATGATCCATCATAGATGCTCATCTCAGCATCTCATAGGTAGGGGAACTAGCTGGAAAATGTGCTAGAATCTGAAAAATAGAATATGGTAGCCCGGCTACTATATATGTGATAACAAAGACAACTACAATACTTTCACGCCACAACATCCTTGCACTCCACAAAGCATCATTTTATCATTTTTGCAGTAGCATCTTTTAAATTGGGCACTGGTCGTTTTGCTTATTATCTTGCTCTTATCGTTTATTTATGCAAAATGATGACAATGATGGATATTTCATGTTGTTGAACTAAAATCTTTCATATTGCTGTTGTGTTTGGAAAAAATAATTAACTCCTAGAATAGTTGTGTTTTTCTTTATTAGATTAACAACCTTAGATTCTTTTTTGAGAGACCAACCCCCTTGGCTTTGTTAGGAGTAAGCCTAGATGGAGGAGTCAAGTTTCAGGTGACAACACTTGACTTTGACTTGCCCCCGGGCCCCAAGGACACACCCAGTGGCTTCAAGATTTCTGCCACATGACCCAAGGTGTGCTTCGGTCGGCAACATGGACTCTTATCCTGTCCATCCTCTCTCTCCCTCCTTCTCTACCCCTTTCCCCTCTACCCACTCTTTTCTCCCTTGTCACATCATTTTGCCTCTACTGCCTGATTGGAACCTATTTTTCTGACATCCTCTCATCACTCCTTGTTTATTCCTTCTATATCCCTCCTTTCGCTCTTTTGGATGTATCCTCCTATAAGTTGGTTTCATTTTTGGTCTCAGGACATTCAAGCCTAGAGTGAGCTTAGAACTTGGAGAAGAGAGGAGTGCATAACCTCTAACCGAGTAAATTCCTGTCCTGCTGGACTGGAAAGCCTGGTGATTTAGATGCTAGAACATTCTTCCTCTGCTGTAACTGAACAATGGAAGCCCTGACTGTGTATGCTGAAATTTGTGTTTTTTTACATTTGGATAGAGCTAGCAGAATTCAGTAGAAAAATCCAGTGTTCCATGGGGATGCATCCTGCAGGGTCGGGGGTGTGTCCTGTGCGTTTCCCACATCCTCAGGATGGGGTTTGGGTGGAGTGGGGGGGAGGGAGGTTGGGAGCGCCTGGTTAAATGTTTCACCATGCTCCCATTTGGCAAAACTCTGTGAAACATCTCACCAGGTTGCAGGGTGGGTTTCCAAGTTGGGGGGCATTTGGGCACCCCTCGCCACCCAGTTTTGGCCCAAAAACCCTAAATTTTTTACAAAACATTTAAAAAAAGTAAGAAAAAACAAGAAACTACCTAAACATTGCACAATTCTGTTAGCAAAATATCAAAAAACAAGCAAGCAGCAATAACAATAGTACATGAGATTTACGTGAGCAGGTAAAACCACAAGGCAATGCCAGCTTCAAATTTTATTATTACTCGGCAAATCTTCATATAATGTTTTAATAAAATGCCAGGGATCATTTCCTTTTTATAGAATACATAGGAAGGTTCCAAAATAAAAACTGCGGTGCATTGGAAGGTTCCACAAAAACCCATGCATCACTTTATAGGAGAATATCAGAGGTCTGGATATTGATTTCATCTCCTAACAATTTTGTCATTTTGAATAGTATTTACTATTTTGTACTATTTACATTGTACATTAATGAATTTACATGAGATGAGGAATTGTTATGTTGGGAATTTTTTATAATAATTTTGGACAGGACTCTATATGCTAGGGACCTTGACACCCCCCTTCCCCCACGAATTTACCTAAAATTTGGGGGGTGTTTCTACACATCCCCCATGTGCATTTCCCCACTCCTGCACTCCCATGTCCCAGAAACTTGGTGAAACACTGGAAAATTTTTAGCAGAATAGCAATTTGTGTTTTTTGTTTCGGTTATATAATAAGGGGCACACTGAGTTGTTTATCAGACAGATGAGTCAAACTTGTTGACCCATGAAAAACTTGCTGATTACTTACGGGTCAGAGTTTGACCTGTGAGTACTTGCCGGACATTCTCCCTGCCAGTAAGACAGACTCACTGGCAGTGAGTTTGAATTGACAGTGAGTCAGTTCAGCACAGTTTCCATGCTGAGCTGAGTTTGACTCATGAATCAGTGTCAAACTTGACAAGTTTTGTAACATTGCTTTATTCTTTACAACTGCTAATTTCTTGTTTATTTAAATTTATGATAAATTTACATATTTGTTTGCTAGGCTTTGGATGAGTTAGAGTTCGGGATTCATTCCTGACAGACCTAGAGATGAACAAGTATATATATATATATATATATATATAGAGTGATGGTGACAAAATGCATGGCATTTAGTGCAGTTGCCGGCTGATTGCCTTTACCTAGCCCTTGGGAGCTAGAACAATCAGGGAGAGTTTGAGGAGCCATAACCTGGTTTTGTCTTACAATATTTGGGTTGAGGTTTGTTGCCCAAAATCTTTATGTTTTCTCTTTACATTATTTTTTTTCAAGGAAAACCTCGTGGGGAAACCCAAGGGATGCTTTCCCACATTAGTGGATGCATCCCTAGTAAGCCTGTTGGCGTAGACTTAGAAATGTGAGTTTTCAACATTGATGCAGATTTTGATTCCATCGAGTTTGTTGTTCTTGTCCAGCATATTCTATGTTTTCAGTGACTTGTTTATCTATGTTGTGATCAGTATACGTGGATTTTGTATGTTTTCTCCAATTTACTTTACAACATACATTTTATGCTTCCGGTGTTTCTATACAGGGATTTATGTTGGGAGTAACAAAGTCGTACATTTTACAAGAGGGTCGGGCCAAGAACTTGGAACTGGGACCATTCTTGATGCATTTGTCCCTAGTTCAATACCAACTCATTGTCTTAGTTGTCCTGACTGTGGCTTCCAAAGAGAAAATAGTGGAGTGATCCTTTCTTGTTTAGATTGCTTTCTTGTTGGAGGACCTCTGTATCGATTTGAGTATGGTGTCACTCCAGCTGTATTTCTTGCTAAAGCCCGTGGAGGGACATGCACACTTGCAGAATCAGATCCCCCGGATTCAGTCATTCACCGTGCAATGTACCTGCTTCAAAATGGGTTTGGAAACTACCATATATTTCAGAACAATTGTGAAGACTTTGCAATGTATTGTAAGACAGGGTTGCTTGTTGTTGAACAAAATGGCGTAGGAAGAAGTGGGCAAGCAGCATCAATAATTGGTGCTCCTCTTGCTGCTATTCTCTCCTCTCCTTTTCGACTCCTGTTGGCTGGTCCAGTAGGTGTTGCCACAGTCACAGCTGGAGTTTATTGTTTAAGCAGATATGCAACGGATATTGGTATTCGCACTGATGTAGCCAAGGTACCAGTGGAAGATTTGGCTGTAAATCTTGGTTGGTCAACCAGTCGTGAGCCTTCATTTGCTGAAAGTTCTACAGCACATACTACAACAGAGGCATTAAGCAGAAACAGAAGCTCCATTAACAGCACGGAAGACTGTCAAATAATCGAAGGTCCAGTTCCAAAGTAATATACTTGTTTCTCATTGACCTATTTTGCATAGAAATGAAATTTGTTAGTGGCAGCATTTGTCAACAATAAGTGTCAAATGCAAATTGCATTTAGTCAGTTTTTCTCAACAGTGAAAGGAGTTTTGTGAGGTTTTGTTAATTGGTCCTAGAAACTGTAATATCACCTTAAAGTGAAAGACTAGTCAATTTTAAGTCTACCTAGTGATAGTTGTTTCTTGGATTTGTACTCTCTTACAAAAAGATAATGTTGGAAATAATAATTTTCGTTCAGAATCCTAGAGGATAATAATGGTATTTGTAGTAATTTTGGTGAAGCTTGAGCATTCTTTTTCTTGTGCAAAATTTGGTTAATTTAAGAATTAGGTGAAAGAAAATATTCTGCCATTAAAAATAGTGCTAATCTTGCAGAGGAGACAACATATATTCTTATATATGAAGATGGATTTTCATTACCAGCACAAACATTAATAATCCAGCCAGGAATGGTAGCTTTTTAAAAGCATTTTCTATTAAAGTGAGTATATCATTAGTTTCAGCACCTTGGTTTAGGCTTACCAAGTACATGATTGCAAAATGCAAAATGCAAAAGATGTATATTTGAAGAAATTGGAACACGTCATCTGATCCACATGTTATAGGATTCTTCATTCTTGTAAGCAGTGAAGGTTCTTTATTGGTATTATATATGGTCCACTTTAGACATTATGGTGTTTCGATAATAATGTTTTTTTTAGGTAAGCTCCATAGAGAAAATATATTAAAATACAAAAAGCAAGTGCAGGCACAAGAGAATCATGATGTTTGAGAGCTCACAGTGGCTTCTCACAGACCCAAGACAGCAAACCTTAAAACTTAAACAGTCTGCCCATGCATGGGAAATTAAAAAACTACTAAGCAGGCTTTTCCCAGAGTACATGGTCAAAATAAACAGTCTAGCAGAATAGCCCCGAAGGGCATTAAAAGTTAAACAAAATGGACTAGGAGCTTCAATAGAGAGAACTCTTTGATATCCGACAACTATTAGAATGCTTGAAAAGATAAAAACAAGGAGATTACTCAGAGTTGCGGATGACTTCAGCATCTTCAGGCTTCTCTTCAAGAATAGGACACCGGTAGTCCTCCGAGCTTGAAGTATTGTGAAGAGCTTTTTTCACCGTAAGAGGCTCTGTTTTCCTGAAGGAGTGGTCCACCTGGCTGGTGTGCTCCACATGCTTTTTCTTATAGCTGATCGTAGAGGCAATATCAGTTTTCTCCTGAACCAAAGAGGGATCCTTTCCTGTCCGGTTTTTTTGATGCTCAGTCGACTTGGAAACCAAAGAGGGACTTGGCGAAGAGGAAGAATGAAGAGCCGGAGCCGGAGCAGGGGAGGATAGGGCGCAGGATTATCTTCCCGGTTAGAATCTTGCAAGTGCATGAAGACCTGTGCCAGCATATTTTTCACCGTCCAGTAATGCCTGTGACGAACCCGAGCTCTCTGACCATCAGCTGTTGCATCACCACCTCTTCTTCCCAATCATCCAACATAGTTCTTAAGTGCGCCCAGGAATGGAGCTGTCATACCCACTATTGGAGGAACCTCTATTCCCTTGACGCCCAAAACTTCCCCTACTACTAGCATGACGAGGGGTAGCGTGAAGCCCTGTGGACATGATTGTAGCTGAAGATTGAGGCCTAAACCATTTAACTTTCGAGTTGTGAAGCCAAAGAGGGACAAAAGAAAACCAGAGCGAATAAGAATCAAAGAGAGGGAGCAGACTAACGTTGCAAAGCCTGAATAAGCCCAAATAAAGGCTCTTGCCAGAACGCTGAAGGGAGACACAGACTGTATTCCAACTGCAAATCGCTAAGAAATGGAAAGTTTCCTTGCCAAATTTCATGAAATAACCCTCCGGAGGGGCCGTAAAATCACCCGTAAGGAGGCATGATTGTCGACGTACCATCACCCGCTCTGCTTAGGGCATGAAACGCCGAGTGCATTGAAACCTTAGTCTTCGAAATCCGGGGCAAGTTAATGAGCAGAGTGAGCGGAGAGCACATGAGTGGGCCTAATAGTTAAGAACATGTGTTATCTCTGTGAAGGTCACAGTTTCAAAACCAGCAGGGGGTAGGGTTGCTGATTGACCCATTGTGACAAGGCTCAAAGGGTAGGTGAGCCCTAGGATAGAGGCTCACCTCGGTGAGCTTCGGGACATCTTGAACCTTTCTCAGTCACAAGTTACTGGTATATTTGGCTTGCAGGCTGTTAGATATACCCTTGGGAGGTTGTTGCTCCCATGGTTAAAAAAACGAGGATGGCGAGCGGACCGAGCATTATCCACGTGGTGGGCGGAGGGCAGCTCTGTGTTCACGCCCGCATGTGCCAAGAGATCTGGAAGGACACCCACATCTGGGGTTTTTGATGATAAGGCTATTGGTATTCATTAATCTGAATTTGACGGTGGCTGAAGATGCGCGATGGCTAATTTTGTGCATGCTTCTTTGTATTACTGGATTGTTAACGCCTTCTGTTAAAACTTCACATAGTGTAGCAGGGTTTGAGTGTTCCAATGAACAAAGGTGAGACATGATGTAATTTGACACAGCTCTAAAAAGATCAAGTGGAATATTACTGCCATCTTTTGCTGTTTCTAAGGTTTCATGTTCTAACAGGTCTGTTGTATCTATCTGCATTTATGTTGCGTAATATTGAAGGGAAATTGACAATACAACAGTATATTATTGGGTGACAAGAGAGTGAGGGGAAGTTGGAAGGGTGTTGTTAATCTCTGTAGTAAATAAGCAATGAAAAGGAATCAATTAAGATAAAAAAAGACTGTAAGAAAGGATTTGAAATTATGCATGCCAATACTATGGTGTTAAACTGAGAAAATTTTTTCTTGATGCCTTTTGGGAATTTATTTCTCTAATTTTGTTCTTTTCAAGGGGAGTTTATTTCCATGTTATATCTCAGATTGATGGTGGGTGTTTTGTTGAAACTGAGCTTTGTTAAGCACTGGTCCTAATATTATTTCAAATTTCATTCATTCTTGTGTGAACTATAGTTAACCTTGAATTTCAAATTAGCATTTGATAATGTAGTCATTTTCACCGAATATGAGTAGCATTAGGATCTCGTTTTTAATGTCAGTCTTCAATGCAATTGAGTGCTATATGTGGCAGATTTGTTTTTCGGCATATTTTGATATGGTATTCTGTATATCTCCAATGCCCTTTACATGCATGAATTGCTTTTACATGCATTGAATTTATACCATTAGATAAACTTATCCGCTTTATATAAGAAAGGATCTAATGATTCTAGTTTGATTTATTTGGTGGATATTATTTTTGCCCAAGATGCACTTATGACCACCATGGCATGTGCCAGGCTATGACCATAGAGAATTACGTGTGTTTGTGTATATGCTGCATGTGGTATATATTTCTCATAATTAGCAATATATGTGGCAGCCTGTGGGTTTTGGTGTGGACCGTTGGAATATGAAATTAATGGCCAGGGCAGCATGCTCACAATAATAGATATTGAAATGCACCAAAAATGGGCTCTAGATTCCAAATTTCCTGTATGAATTTATCTTTTTGTATTAAAGATTTGAACGAAGGGTTGAACTTGAGACTTTACATGGCCAGAAAAGGAACGTGAACAATTAGCTAACCAAAGCATTATAAAAAATTTCTTCCACAGGCTAACAGACCGCAGTTCTCACAGAATTGCAGGGTTTGGCATTTACATATATGATAAGAGGCTGACCCATTTACCTAAGTCCTTACCCATATTCCGACTCGTGTTTTTGTCTATCGTTTACCTGCACATTTGCATCATGCAAATTCTGTACAGAATGGGACACATGGACCGATACATTTTGTGCAGACTACTGAGATATGCAGAATACCCTGAGGAAGAAGATAACTCTGAAAGTTTGAATGAATCTTAGTGAATTGTGTTGTACGTAGTTGATGAGGCTATGTTTTCTATTTCAGCACGAGATCCATGCAAGTAGGCACATGCTTAATTGCTCAGTTTATTCTTTTTAACATTTTTTTCCCTATAGTAACAATTCAGGCTTATTAAAGAGATTGCATGAAGATTCAATTTTTCATCTTGGCTTTGTAAAATTTGATGATTGCATATGCTGGTGTAGAAGCAATCTTGATCGAGCGTTCAGATACCTACGATAAGCGCCACATTTTCGCTTCTGCTCAATAAATTCCAAATTGAACTAAAAACAATTATCAAAGAAAAGAAACCATTACCATTCTAAGTAACATGACACTTCCAAATAGGGTCCTGTATTCCACGTGTCGGACACGACACTTGCCCTAATACGTGTCCGACACCAAAATTTTCGTGTCCCGAAATCTGGACACTTTCCAGCACGTGTCGGACACGTGCCAGGAACGTGTCCTGATTTCTAGACATGTGTCCTGTCAAAAAAGGTATAGAGGAGGAGGAGGAGGATAGAGGAAAGAGCTACGACAGTAATGATAATTTTGACATGGAGGAGACACGTGCTAGAAAGTGTCCTGATTTCTAGACATGTGTCCTGTCAAAAAGGGTATAGAGGAGGAGGAGGAGAGAGGAAAGAGCTACGACAATAATGATAATTTTGACATGGAGGAGCAAGAGGACGATTGACAATGGGTAGTAGCATTAATGAGCTATGATATTCTTCCCTGTGGTTATTTAGTATTTTCATTTTGTATCTAGTAGTACTGTAGATACTAGACTTGGTACTAAGTAGTATTTACTCTCTTTTGTATTTTCCAGTGGCATTCTCTCGATATCTACGTAATACATTTTGATTTTTGTGGTTTAATAAAAAATATCAAGTATGCAGTCTATGGTTCAAAGTTCATGATTCATGATAATTTTATTATTGATTCATCATTGTCAAATTTCAATTGAATGATATTATATTTGATGTACATTGTATATATTTTTAGTTTTTTTTTAAATGTAGACCTCTATGTATTTTTTTAATATATATATAAAGCGTGTCCCCCGTGTCATATTTCCAGGGTCGTCGTGTCTCGTGTCGAATACTCGTATTTTCGTGGCCTATGTGTCCCGTGTCCCGTGTCCTCGTGTCATGTGACTTAGTTACCATTTATTCAAATATATATTTCTAGATGTAGCTGTGATTTGGGTTATGTTTATAATCATATGCCAAGTGACCTTGGGTATGCCTTGTGATGCAGGTGCATTAGGCCGAGCACATAAACCAAAGGCTTAGCAATGTGATGGATTGGTCACATGCTAAAGCTAAAGCATTAAAAAGTTTATTCCTAAATTTTGGACATATAGTTAGAGAATTTTTGAACATTTAGTTAGAAAATGGTTAGAAGATTTTAAATAAAGACTTGAATTTAAAAAAACAGTTAGGGGTAGTTTTCTTTGCTTCTTGGAAGGGAGGATTTGTTTTAATCTCAGGATTTCATTTTGGGAAGGTTAGCTTCTAGAGAAAGAAAAATGAAAACCTTCTTGTATGCACTGATGTAAATGTCTCTCTTTGCAAAATAGAAGTCGATTATGTTAATAAATGCATCTGCAAGTTGTTTAAAACGGCGATAATTGATAGTATTTGGGAATTTAATCTAATTGAGAGTTCTTTTGCACATTTGTGGGTGATACTAGGGGAATTGATACAATTGACTGAACATTGTAAGTGGATTCGATTTATTCTTATTTACTTCATGATTTAGCAAACAAATTCAATTGTGTAGATTTTTTTTGTCTCTACTTTTGATGATCGAATATGGAGTTAACTGCTTGTTTAATTTTGAGTTTGCCAAATGTATCTCGTTATCCAGTTTTTGTTATTGGTGTTTCAGATGATCACTATTCTTTCAATGTCATTATAAACTACTTGGCAAAAATACTTGTGGAGAATTGGGGGGGGGGAAAGAGCTACTAAATCTTTATCCAACGCCAGTACAAGGCTCTTTTGATATTTGGTTTTGTCCCTTTCAACCCTTTATTGCCATCAATTTTTGGTATCAGAGCAATAATGCTATTGTTTCCTACAGTATACAGAGATGAATAGACAAGCAGGAAGAGAACGAGGTTGAAGAGACATACCTAGGGATAATGCAGAACTCCGAGAAGAGATAAGGAGATTGCAAGTTCGATTAGAAGCCATGGAAGTGGCAAGACAACGAGATCCTGAAGGTGGAGATATTAGTGAGCCCGACGAGGTACCTGAAGAAGAAGCTATACCTGCTGAAGTTAGATTATTGAGAGCAGTAATGGGCTCAAGTTCAAGGCCAAAGCCCGAACTCTCCATTTATGATGGTAGTTTGAAGGCTGAGAACCTAATAGACTGGATCAGTGAGATGGACAAGTATTTTGGGTATGAGGAGATTGACGAAAACAAAAGAGTTAAATTTGCAGTGACAAGGTTGAAAGGTCATACTGCACTATGGTGGGACAATGTACAGGCTGAAAGAAGGAAGGAGGACAAACCATTGATCAAGAGCTGGGATAGAATGGTGGCAAAGATGAAGAGTAATTTCTTGCCAAAGGATTACCAGCGAACTCTCTACAGATACGATGCAGTAGCATCATGGCATGCCAACAATGTGATGAGTTGGTCACATGTTGTGGCATCTTTTGTAACAATTTTGTGTCAAGTCACAGTCTGATTAGCGATGTAGGAATCATTGCGGATCGCGACTCCCTGCGTGGTGATTAAGCCGTCGGTAGTTTGTTTCAGACAATGACGTTTTCATCATGGGTCGTAGTGTTTGTTTTCAGTTGTAGGACCACTCAGGATAGGAGTAGCAGTTTAGCATAAATAGACAGTTTAGAGATGTAGAGGGGGTTCTGCTTTTCAACATTTAGAATTCTGAGTTTGCAGAGTGAGGACAGACCCGTGTCTGATTCCTACTTGTAAATATTTTGAAGAGTCGGAAGAAGAGAGATCCAAGCTGTGTGCATTTTTCCTTTGATTTCTTAATAGAAGGATTAACTGTGTGTTTGTTGGGTTGTTAGCCTTTATGCATGTACTGTGTTGAACTGTGTATCTTACAGAGCCGACTTCGGCGTTTTCCTGAACATTTGTGTATCTCTGAGAAATCACTGTATTCACGCATCAATTTCTTGCTTGAATAGTTGAAGTAGAGTGTAGATGCATGCATAAGAGTGTTAGGCTAAAGAATCAGGATGATTGCAGGCTGGATTGATCAATTCCATGATCAATCGGTGCCACTCGCAGATTTTCTGCCATTAACAAGTTTTGCAGAGAATGAACGGTTGGGATTGAGTTCGCAGATAAATATCTGACGGTCCAGAAGAAGCCCGCAACGAGAGTTGCGAGGAAGTTAACAGATCTGCAGAGATATGAGAGGTCCGCACCAAAAGTAGATCGACGGTCGGAGTGAAGGCCGCAAAGATCTGATGGTTAGGAGACTTGCGGAGAGGAAATTGCGGGGAAGCAACTTTGGAAAGTTAGCATCCCACATCTCGCAACCCGCTTGCGGAAAAGACGTTGCGGAAATAGAATTGCGAGAAGGAAAGTTGCGGGGGAACAATTTGAATAATTGACATCCCGCATCCCGCAACTCGCTTGCGGGAAGGCCGTCGCAGAATGCAGCGTCGGGCATTTGAGATCCCGCATCCCGCAATCCGATTGCGGAAACTCTGTTGCAGAATCAGAGTTGTGAAATGGCGATTACGGAGGCAATTGTAGAGCAAAATTTGGCCATTATGCTAAATTTGGCAGTCCTGCTAAGTGTAGGAGCCACTAGATCCTGGAAGTGCTGGTTGGGTTGGCTGAGGTCTATACCCACCTGCACCAATTTTGGTATCAGAGCGGGAAGAGATTTCCTGTTGAGGGATTCCACAGTTGAGATCGTGGGTAGAATTTCTAAAGGAACAAGGAGAAGTTGGTGAAAGAGAGAAGCATAGCTGTACAAGCCTATAGAGAGCAAAGAAGAGTGCTCAAGAGGTTCTGGATAGAGGACCAACATTGCCGAAAGACCAAGGGCCGAGAAGAGGCTTGGTGAGGTAAGTTGTAACAGTGTGAAAGAGAATTGTTATTGCAGAGGCTTAGTGTGAGAAGATGGTTGCACGCATTGGAAGAGAGAGAGGTCGTGACAGAGGTCGACCAGGAGGGAACATAAAAGTTCTAGAGGAAATGAGGGAGTTAAGGGCACGTCTGGAAGCCATGGAAACGGACAGACGAAGAGACCCAGAAGCAGGGGATGTAAGTGAACCCGAGGATGAAAAGCAAAGAGAAGAAGTTGCACCTGTGCAGAAAACACCATAGTTAAGATATTTCAGATCTATTTTGGGAGGGACTTCAAGGCCGAGACCAAAGTCGCCGACCTATGATGGAAGTATTGTCGCGGAGCATCCCATTGACTGGATCAGTGAACTGGATAAGTACTTTGAGTACGATGAGGTAGAAGAAGACAAGAGAGTTAGATTGGCTGTGACGAGGTTGAAAGGACATGCATCCATCCTTGTGGTGGGATAGTGTGCAAGCATAAAGGAGGAAGAATAAACCATTGATAAAAAGCTGGGATAGAATGGTAGCAAAGATAAGGGAGAAGTTCTTGCCCAAAGATTACCAGTTAATTATGTATAGACAAGTACAAAACCTTAGGCAAAGATTGTTAATAGTGAGAGAGTACATTGAAGAGTTCTACAACGTAAACCTAAGGGCTAGATATGTGGAAGAGTCAGTAGAGAAGCCTGCTAGATATGTAAATAAGGATGGATATCCAAGAAGAGATCAGTATGATATCGCCTAGAACAATGGAGGATGCGTATCAATGTGCCTTAATGGCAGAAGAAAAGATCGCGAGGAAGTAGAGCTTCAATAGAGGTCGTGGTTCAGCCAGAGGACGAGGGCAAGCAACCGAATGAGGAAGATTTGGAGCGCAGAGAGGAGAGTCCAGTAACTCTAACCAACAAGAACAACATGGTAGGGGAGGTGACTCTAGCAGAAGAGGACCTTACTAAGTAGGTAGAGGTAGAGGAAGAGGCAGAGAAGCCGTCGTTAGATGCTACAAATGCAACCAGTTGGGGCGTAAGTCATTTGATTGTCCAGGAAAAGAAGACGTAGGATAGAGAGGAGCCTATGTAGCTCAGAATGAGCAGCAACATGAGTAGTCGACAGTAGAGGAAGTATTTCCAGAGACATGAGAGTCATTGATAATGAATAAAGTCTTGTTGAAACCTGAGAAGGAGCAGGCAGAGCTTGCTCAGAGGAAATATTTATTCAGGACTATGTGTAAAGTCCAAGGGAAGTGTTGTAAGATGGTGATTGACAGTGGGAGTACTGACAATCCTGTTTCCATAGAGATGGTGTAAAAGTTGAGTTTGAAGAAGACCAAGCATCATGTTCCATACAAAGTATCTTGGTTACATAAAGGACATCAAATCCTGGTAAGTGAGCAGTGTGTAGTTGATTTCCAAATAGGTCCATATAAGGGCAAGATTTTGTGTGATGTGATGCCCATGGATGTTTGTCATATACTGCTAGGCAGACCGTGGCAATTTGATAAGAGAGTGACTCATGATGGTAGGAGTAACTGCCATAGTTTTGAACAGAATGGGATAACACATGTACTTCACCCTTTACAGGAAGGTGGTACAGCAGGACAGTCAACATCTAAAGTTCTGATGTTGTCAAGAAAGGAATATTTACAGCAGCTTGAGGAGGAAGAGTTGAACTATGCTGTGGTATGTAAGCCAATAGTGGTGACGATGAAGACCAGCATGGCAGATTTACCTGAGGAGATTCAGGGGATGCAAAGTGAGTTTAGCAACATTGTGGTGGATGATTTACCCAATGAATTACCACCAAGGAGGGATATAAGTCATCAGATTGATTTTATTCCAGGTGCCAATTTACCAAACAAGGCAGCCTATAGGTTGACACCTCAAGAGAATGAAGATTTGAGGAAGCAGGTCCAAGGATTGTTGGACAAGGGATTGGTCCAGAAGAGCTTGAGTCCATGTGCGGTACCATCAGTACTGACACCAAAGGATAGTGAGTGGAGGATGTGTACTGACTCTAGAGCAATTAACAAGATTACTATCAGATATAGGTTTCCATTACCAAGGATGGATGATATGATGGATTGTCTAAGTGGGGCGACATGCTTTTCAAAACTGGATTTGAAGAGTAGATATCATTAGATCAGGATCAAGGAAGGAGATGAGTGGAAGACAACCTTCAAGACAAATGATGGGTTGTATGAGTGGTTGGTCATGCCATTTGGATTGTCCAACGCACCAAGTACTTTCATGAGGTTGATGAATGCAGTCTTGAGAGATTTCATAGGTAAGTTTGTGATAGTTTACCTTGATGACATTTTGGTTTTCAGCCAAACAGAAGAAGAACATCTGAAGCATTTGTGATATGTTTTAGAGAGGCTGCAACAAGAGAAGTTGCTAATAGATGTGAAGAAGTGCACATTCATGAAGACATAACTATTATATTTGGGTTTTGTTATCTCGAGAGATGGGTTGAAGATCGATCCAGAAAAGGTGCAAGTAATCATTGATTGGCCTTCACCTAGGAACATATTTGAGGTAAGAAGCTTTCATGGATTGGCAAGTTTCTATAGGAAGTTTATAAAGAATTTTAGTGGTATTTGTGCATCTATTGTTGAGACAATTAAGAAGGATAGAAAACCATTTCAATGGACAGCAGAGGCAGAAAAGAGTTTTCAGTTCTTGAAGAAGAAGATCACTGAACAACCAGTGTCGAAGTTACCAGACTTCAACCACCCTTTCCAAGTAAAGTGTGATGCTAGTGGAGTAGCAATTGGGGTTGTACTCAGTCAGGAGGACATGCCTATAGCATATTTCAGTGAGAAGCTGAATGATGCAAAGCAGAAGTATTCATCTTATGATAAGGAGTTTTATGCTATTGTTCAAGCAATGAAGCATTGGAGACATTACTTAATGCCTACAGAGTTTGTGTTGTATTCTAATAACCATGCATTACAGTCACATTATGCAACAAATTAAGTTGAACCTAAAACATGTCAAGTGGGTTGAGTTCTTACAGAGCTTTACCTTTATGTTGAAACACATAAGTGGACAATCAAACATGGTAGCTGATGCCTTGAGTAGGAGACTGTTGATTATGCAAGAGAATCTGATCCAAGTCTTGGGATTTGTATGAAACTGACATTGATATCCAGGAGGCTTACATGGCTTGTAATAATCCAGTGGATGTGGACAGAGAGCCATGGATGGAGTATACCAAAGTGTTCTATGAGAGAGAACTTGATATAGGGAGAAGCACTATGGAGGTATGGTAGGTCACTTTGGAAGTGATAAAACCTTCGAATAGTTGGGTCATTTCTATTTTTGGCCAAGGATGAGGTCTGAAGTTGAAAAGTTTGTAAGCAGATGCAGAGTATGCCAGCATGCCAAGGGGAGAAGCAATATACACCATTTCCTATTCCAACTAGGCCTTGGGATTCTGTGACTATGGATTTCATTCTGGGTTTGCCAAGAACTCAGAAGGGACATGATTCTATCTTTGTGGTTGTTGATAGATTCACTAAGATGGCACATTTCATTCCATGTTACAAGACTAGTGATGCTACACACATTGCTGACTTGTTCTTTAATGAAGTTGTAAAGCTACATGGTTTACCTAGAAGCATTGTATCTTACACAGATGTGAAGTTCACGGGTCATTTCTGGAGGACCTTGTGGAAGAAGTTGGGTATTAGGCTGAATTTCAGTTCAGCATATCACCCACAGTCTGATGGACAGACCGATGTAGTGAATAGGAGTTTGGGGAACATGTTGAGAAGTTTGAGTGGAGAGAGTCCTAAGGAGTGGGATAGAGTGTTAGCTCAAGCTGAGTTTGCCTATAATGATTCATCAAACAGGAGTACAAAGATGAGTCCATTTTAATTTCTGTATGGAATGCATCCAAGAGGACTGTGTGAACTTCGTGACTTAGGTCAATTGGAGAAGAGGAGCGTGGATGGTGAAGAGTTTGCTATGAGGATCAGTGAACTCTAGGAGCAAGTGAAAACGAGGTTACAACAGAGTAACACCGGTTACAAGGCCATAGCAGATTCCGAAATGAGAGAAAGGAATTATGAAGTATGGGATTTGGTCTTAGCATATCTGAAGCGAGACAAATTTCCAAAAGGGGAGTATAACAAGTTGAAGATGAAGAAGATTGGACCCTGTAGAATACTCAGGAAATTTTCAGCAAATGCTTATGAGTTAGAGATACCTACAGGAGTGGGTATTTCACCAATATTTAATGTAGCGGATCTATATCCTTATGTAACAAGTGACACCAGAGCCTTTACAAAAGGTGAAGATCCTACTGAAGACTTACAATGGGTGAGGCAGATGCCTGTGACACAACCATTGGAAGTTGAGGTCATTCTGGACACTAAAGTGGTAAAGAGTACAAGGAAGAAGGACTATCTGGAGAATTTGGTAAAATGGAAGAAGCGACCAATAGATGATTCTACTTGGATGAGCGCTATAGAGTTGGAAACCAAGGGTTTCACTGTAGCTGATCTGATGAACATGGGTTCATAAATTTTCTACCTTGCGAGTCTGATGCAGGAGCATCGTGGCATGCCAACAATGTGATGAGTTGGTCACATGCTGTGGCATCTTTTGTAACCATTTTGTGCTTATTCATAGTCTAATTAGCGGCGTAGGAATCATTGCAGATCGCGACTCCCTAGTGGAGATCAAGCCGCCGGTAGTTTGTTTCAGACAAGGACGTTTTCATCATGTGTCGTAGTGTTTTTTTTCAGTTGCAGGACCACTCAGTATACGAGTAGCAGTTTAGCATAAATAGACAGTTTAGAGATGTAGAGGGGGTTCTACTCTTCAACAGTTAGAATTCCGAGTTTGTAGAGAGAGGATAGACTTGTGTCTGATTCCTACTTGTAAATATTTTGAAGAGTTGGAAGAAGAGAGATCCAAGTTGTGTGCATTTTTCCTTTGATTTCTTAATAGAAGGATTAACCGTGTGTTTGTTGGGTTGTTAGCCTTTATGCATGTATTGTGTTGAACTATGTATCTTACAGAGCCGACTTCGGCGTTTTCCATATCATTTGTGTATCTCTGAGAAATTATTGTATTCACGCATCAATTTTTTGCTTGAATAGTTGAAGTAGAGTGTAGACGCATGCATAAGAGTGTTAGGCTAAAGAATAGGGACGATTCCAGGCTGGATTAATCAATTCCATGATCAATCGGTGCAACTCGCAGATTTTCTGCCATTAACAAGTTTTGCAGAGAATGAATGGTCAATATTGAGTTCACAGATAAATATCTGACGGTCCAGAAGAAGCCCAGGATGGGAGTTGCGAGGAGGTTAATAGATCTGTAAAGATCTGAGAGGTCCGCACCAAAAGTACATCGACGGTCGGAGTGAAGGACGCAAATATCTGACGATTAGGAGAATTGCGGAGAGGAAATTGCAAGGAAGCAACTTTGGAAAGTTGGCATCCTGCAACCCCCTTGCAGAAAAGCCGTTGCAGAAACAAAATTGCGGAAATGAAAGTTGTGGGGGAACAATTTGGATCATTGACATCCCGCATCCCGCAACTTGCTTGCGGGAAGGCCGTTGCGGAACGCAACGTCGGTCGTTTGAGATCTCGCATCCCGCAATCCGATTGCGGAACTAGAGTTTTGGAATGGCGATTGTGGAGGAAAAATTGCGGGGAGGCAATTGTAGAGTAGAATTTGGCCATTAGGCTAAATTTGGCAGTCTTGCTAAGTGTAGGAGCCACTAGATCCTGGAAGTGCTGGTTGGGTTGGCTGAGGTATATACCCACCTGCACCAAGATAGGTGCAAAATCTCAAGGAAAAGATGATGACAGTGAGGGAGTGCATCGAAGAGTTTTACCAGGTGAACTTGAGAGCAGGTTATGTAGAAGATACCCTAGAGAAGACAACAAGGTATATCAATGGTTTGAAGTTGGATATCCAAGATGAAATTAACATACTTTCCCCAAGAACAATAGAGGAGGCATACCGGTGTGCTTTGAAAGTAGAAGAAAAGATAGCAAGGAAGCAAAACTCTAGCGGAGGACGTGGTTTTGCTAGAGGGAAAGGACAGTCAACTGAAAAATGGAAGTTTCTAGCACAAAAGAATGATGAAGGCAGTTCAAATCAACAAGGACAGTCAGAGAAAGAAGGTGGCAGCAAAGGAGGAAGACCTTACCAGAGAGGTAGAGGTAGAGGAAGAGGCAGAGAGACTGCCTACCGGTGTTATAGATGTAACAAATTGGGTCATCGATCTTTTGAATGTCCTGAGAACGACAATACAGGACAATGAGGTGCATACATAGCTCAAACCGAAGCAGTAGAGGGACAAACACCTGAGGCAGAGAATGTGCCAGAGACTGGAGAGGTGTTGATGATGCATAAAGTCCCGTTGAAACCAACAAAGGAGACTGTTGAACCAGCTCAAAGGAAATCCTTATTCAAAACAATGTGTAAAGCAAAAGATAAATGCTGCAAATTGCTGATTGATAGCGGAAGTACGGACAATTTAGTCTCCCAAGAAATGGTGGACAAATTGGGATTGAAAAAGGTTAAGCATCCCACACCTTATAAAGTGTCGGTTGCAAAAAGGACACCGATTGTTGGTACATGAGCAAAGTGAAGTTGAGTTTCAGATTGTTAAGTATAAGGACAAGGTACTCTGTGACATAATGCCAATGGATGCTTGTCACATTCTTTTGGATCGCCCATGGCAGTTTGACAGGAAAGTGATACATGATGGAGAAAACAACTATTACAAATTCGAAAAGGATAGCATCAAGCACACTCTTATACCATTGAAAGAGGAAAGCACAACTAAAACAAGCAACCAAAAAGTACTACTGCTAGGTGGAAAGGAATTTCTACAACAGATGAAAGACGAAGAGGTAAGTTATGCAGTCATTTGCAAGCCAAAGGTGGTACTTCTGCACATTGAAATTATAGATTTACCTATTGAAGTTCAGGAGTTGTTGCATGAGTATCATGATATTGTAGTTGATGATTTTCCAAATGAGTTTTCGCCCAAAAGAAGCATCAGTCATCACATAGACTTGATACCGGGAGCAAGTCTTCCAAACAAGGCCGCATACTGAATGACACCCAAAGAGAATGAATAAGTGAAGAAACAAGTCCAAGAACTGTTGGTCAAAGGACTAATAAGAGAAAGTTTGAGTCCGTGTGCTGAGCCTACAATACTAACTCCAAATAAGGGTGGAGAATGGAGAATGTGTACGGACTCCAAAGCAATCAACAAGATCACTATTCGCTACAGGTTTCCGTTGCCACCGATGGACGACATGATGGACTGTTTGAGTGGAGCAGTTTACTTTTCAAAAAATGATTTGAAAAGTGGTTATCATCAAATCCAGGTTAGAGAAGGGGACGAGTGGAATACAACTTTCAAGACCAATGATGGATTGTATTAGCGGTTGGTCATGCCATTTGGCCTCTCAAATGCACCCAGTACCTTTATGCGACTGATGAACGAAGTCTTGAAGGAGTTCATTGGTAAGTTCGTCATTGTTTATATGGATGATATTTTAATTTTCAGTCAAACTAGAGAAGAACACTTGAGACATTTGAAGTATGTTGTAGAAAGATTGAAGCAAGAAAAGTTATTGATTAACATGAAGAAGTGTTCTTTTATGAAGAGTGAGCTTGTATATCTAGGCTTCGTTATTTCTAGGGATGGCTTGAAAATGGATCTTGAAAATATAGAAGCAATTGTAAATTGGTCCTCACTTAAAAATATTTTTGAGGTAAGAAGTTTTCATGGTTTAGCCAGCTTCTACAGGAAATTTATCAGGAATTTCAGTGGTATTTGTGCACCAATTATTGACACCATTAAGAAGGATAAGCAACGATTTTATTGGACATTAGTAGCAGAATAAATAAAAAATAAAAAATAAAAAAATTTCAATTATTGAAGAAGAAGATCACTGAGAAGCCGGCGTTGAAGTTGCCATACTTCAATCAACCCTTTCAAGTAAGATGTGATTCCAGTGGGACAGCCATTGGAGCTGTACCGAGTCAAGAAGACAAGCCCGTTGCATATTTCAGCGAGAAGTTAAATGAGTCAAAACAGAATTACTCTTCCTATGACAAATAATTTTATGCGGTGATTCAAGCTTTGAAGCATTGGAAGCATTACTTGATGCCTACGGAGTTTGTTCTATTTTCTGATAATTCTGCCTTACAATATATTATGCAGCAACATAAGTTAAGTCATAAACATGCAAAGTGGGTGGAGTTCCTTCAAAGTTTTACTTTTATTTTGAAGCACATAAGTGGGAAGGCAAATAAGGTTGCTGATGCTTTAAGTAGATGTTTAATAATGCAGGAGAGTCAAATACATATTTTGGGCTTTGATTATTTGAAAGACTTGTATGACATTGATGCTGATTTTAAAGAAGCTTTTGCATCGTGTAAGAATTCAGTCAATAGGGACAACAGTCCATGGAAATAGTTTATGTAGCAGGATGGACTATTGTTCAAGAACAATCAACTAGGTATTCCCAATTGCTCAATGGGGGAAAACTTGGTTCAAGAAAAACATAATGGCGGGTTGGATGGAAGGCTTTGGTGTTGATAAGACACTTGGGCAGCTGAGTACCTTTTATTTTTGGCTTAAGATGAAGGCATATGTACAAAGGTGCATGAACACATACATGATATGTCAACATGTGAAAGGGAGGAGTTAGAATGTTGGATTGTACATAACTTTACCTATTCCCAATAGACCTTGGGATTTGGTAAGTCTAGATTTTGTTTTGGGTTTACCGAGAACTCAATGAGGTAATGATTCAATCCTTGTAGCGGTGGATGGATTTACAAAGATGGCTCATTTCATTCCATGTTTCAAAACTAGTGATGCTACCCATGTGGTTAATTTGTTTTTTAATGAGATTGTTCGGTTGCATGGATTGGCAAAGAGTATAATTTCTGACCGGGACACATGATTCACAGGGCATTTCTGGAGGATTTTGTGGAAGAAGCTTAGCACTAAGATAAATTTTAGCTCAGCCTATCATCCACAGTCTGATGGACAAATAGAGGTTGTAAACAGGAGTTTGGGTAACTTATTGAGGAGTTTAGTAGGTGACCGACCCAAGCAATGGGATCATGTATTAGCTCAAGTTGAGTTTCCCGATAATGACTCACCAAATAGAAGCACGTGAAAGAGTCCATTTCAGATCTTGTATGGCATGCATCCTAGAGGAATTTGTGAGCTAAGAGACTTAGGAAATCTTGAACATAGAAGTGCCGATGGAGAGGATTTGCAACAACCATGAGTGAGTCGCATGAGAAAGTAAAGAAGAGATTACAAGACACAAGCTACAGATATAAGAAACAAGCAGATTTGGACAGGAAAGAGGTGAACTTTGAAGTGGGAGACATGGTCCTAGCCCATTTAAGAAAGGAGAGGTTTCTAAGGGGAGAGTACAACAAGTTGAAAATGAAGAAGATAGGACTTTGTAAGATTCTCCGCAAGTTTTCAGCGAATGCTTATGAGCTGGAGCCACCTCTAGGCATTGGCATTTCACCCATTTTTAATGTAGCAGATTTGTATTCCTACACAGCTGGTGATTCAAGTCAAACTTCTGGGAATCTTGACCACGATGAAGGAAAGGAACAACAGTGGTTGAAACAAATGCCTATGACAACTAGTTTGGAAGCTGAACATATTTTGGATACACGTGTTACCAAGAAGAACACGAGGAAAGAATATTTAGAGTATCTGGTGAAGTGGAAAGACCGTCCGATGGAAGATTCTACTTGGATGGATGAAGCAGCGTTACAGAAAGCAGGTCATTATGTAGAAGATCTTATGAGTAGGAGCTCATAAAATTTTCTCTCTTGGGGAGCCTGATGCAAGTGCATTAGGCCGAGCACATAAACCAAAGGATTAACAATGTGATGGATTGGTCACATGCTAAAGCTGAAGCATTAAAAAGTGTATTCCTAAATTTTGGACATTTAGTTAGAGAATTTTTGAACATTTAGTTAGAAAATGGTTAGAATATTTTAAATAAAGACTTGAATTAAAAAAAATAGTCAGGGGTAGTTTTCTTTGCTTCTTGGAAGAGAGGATTTGTTTTAATCTCGGGATTTCATTTTGGGAAGGTTAGCTTCTGGAGAAAGAAAAATGAAAACCTTCTTGTATGCACTGCTGTAAATGTCTCTCTCTGCAAAATGGAATTCGACTATGTTAATAAATGCATTTGCAAGTTGTTTAAAACGATGAGATTTGATAGTATTTGGGAATTTAATCTTAGTGGGATTTCTTCTGCACATTTGTGGGTGATACTGGGTGAATTGATACAGTTTACTGAACATTGTAAGTGGATTCGATTTATTCTTATTTACTTCATGATTTGGCAAACAAATTCAATTCTGTAAACGTGAAGATGCTGTAGATTTTTTTTTTGTCTCTGTTTGATGGTCGAATATGGAGTTAACTGCTTGTTTAATCTTGAGATTCCCAAAGGTATCTCGTTATCCAGTCTTTGTTATTGGCGTTTGAGATAATCGCTATTCTTTTAATGTCATTATAAACTATCTGACTAAAATATATGTGGAGAATTGGGTGGGAAAAGAAGCGCTACCAAATCTTTATCCAACGCCAGTGTAAAGTTCTTTTGATATTTGGTTTTGTCCCTTTCAACCCTTTATTGCCATCACCTTGTTTCCACAAAAACTAACACCCTAGATTGCAAGGACTCAAAGGATACTAGCTAAGTGCAACTACGGAAATAAGGTAGTTGTTACCAACATTTATGTCCCTTCTCTTCAAGTGGGTTGAACCACCAAGGGAAGATTCTTCGAGGCAACTAAGTACTTATTGTGTGATGTGATGGTTTGGTACCTACTTGAGTTGCTTTTAGATTTGTGAAATGCTTATGAATTGAGTGTTAATGTAAATGTGTTGAATGAAAGATACAAACTTCCAAATCACAGAAAGCATGTACGTAAAGGTTCTCATAAATATTCACTTGCATGGAAAGAAAATGTGAGATGAAGTAACAAGAAGAAAAGTTAAGACTTTATATGAAACACATCCTAAACTTCATGAATCCATTAATAAACATTTCATTAGCAAGTATTATTTCAGATTTACCAAATGAATATAACAAGGAAACTTAAATCTGGAAATAGCTAATTGCTTAAGAAGATACCAAGATTTATAAGCAATAATTAGTGAATGCTTTTAACTTAGAAATTGTTAAATCAATGTGACCATAAGTTGTAAGCATAAAATATGAAAGAAGTTAACTTTGCAAGAATAATATTGAGGTGAACTTGAAACCATCCAAACCTGCAAAAGAAAACTTTTGAAAGATTGTTGCTATGCAACATACAATGTTTAGATCTTAAGTTCAACAATTTTATTGTGCTTTAAACCCACGCGTAATTGTAAACATTGGCTACTATGAGTCAAAGCTCTGTATGCTAACACATGTTATGAAAGTAATAACCGTGACAAACACCATATTCATCTAAGAGATCTCTTGATCTAAAGCTGGAATTACCAATAGAGCAAGAGATTTCATACTTGAACATTATTATAACATGTCTTTTGTTGTTTATTAGCTATACACAAGGAATAAGAAATGTAATAATGCTGGTAAATAACAACAAGTTTAGACTTGATAAAAAGATAACAAAATGAATAGTGTTAGATTTAAAACTTGCAAGGAAATATGAAAATAATTTGCCTAGTTAAATATCACAACCCAACTTTATCTAACCTTGGTGAATTTGGTGAATGAAAGCGATTTGTTTATAAACATGAAAAATTGCATAAAAGATTGAAAAAAATTAGATTTCAGTAAAATATCTATTAGAGTGTTATTTTTAAATGTGCTTAGCAAAGTTAAATTTCAGAATTTAAAACAAAACAGAAATGAAGTGAAATTTTAAAATTTATGGTTATTAGCTTCTCACAAGTGCCATAGTTATCTTAGAGTGAGCCATTTGAGTTAACGGAGTCCTTAGGAGTTGAAACAAAAAAATTGGAGACCACAAAGTATGCTTGGTTGAAAAAGCTCAACCAAACAATAGTTCATAATGGCCAAAAGTCTCTTTCATGCTTCCAAGGGCTGGATTCCAAATGTTGGATCTACAAGGTACTCACAATATAAAGCTAGATCTATGCTATAGATACTAGTTATGTGTATAAATTAATGGAATTGGAATCATACATTTATATGCATATGATCTATAACAAAGTAAGCAATCAACACAAGTTACCTAAACCTCTTGGATCAAAGGTGAAGCTCCTCCTCTTCTTATTCTTTCATCTCTTAAAATAAATCATAGCAAATCAAAACTCACAAAAGAATCCAAAGCAAAATATAAAAAATAACACATTATTTACGAGTGACTAGCCAAAAATGCATTGAAGCAGCTCTCTATGAAAAAGTTGTCAAATTATTAACAATACCATGTCCCAACACCATTGAACGAAACCATGCGCAAAAATACAGTGGAACTAAAACATGTGCAAATTGTTAACTCCATAATATATAATCGAAACATGTTCCTTAAAATAATTTCCAAGTCATATGTGATACCACTATATCCACGTGAAGGGAAACAAATTCATGTAAATGTTCCCATAAAACTTGAAGTGTATCCATGGAGACTAGTCATATAATGCTCCATGCAAATAATAGTCAGCAAAATAGTCGTCCCGTGGACTCTCGATTTGTGCCAACTCACCCTTTAAAAAATATTATTGGTCAAACTATGCTCACGAAGTTTGCTTTATTAATTCACCCGTTAGTTTATTCTTGCATGAGGGGTTTATGAAATTTACAGAAAAGGTTATGAGTGGCTTTCCATGTCATATTTTAAAGAGGGTTTTCCTCACTATTAGTATTTTTGTAATCCTCCCTTGTCCACCATAGTCTAAACTTCAGTTTTCTAGCTTAGGAATATGTTGCCACTTCATTAGTGCCATGGAGAAGTTATTTGGTCCCGCCTACCACTTGATGTGTCACTTTACATGAGTTTAGGAGCTCCAGAGACCAATCCCTAAATTTTAGGATCCCACATCGAGTCATGGGAGTCCCACCATTAGTTCACCCTAGTCTGTGTTGAGTTGTGATCCGATGGGCCACATTCAGTTCATCTTTAGTGAGTCTAGTGCCACATTTTGCATGATTTTAGGATATGGGCGCCTTTGCTCACTTACCTTGGTGAATTAACTGATTGTGAAGTGTTTGAGTTGTCCGTAGTTACAGTAGTGAGCCCCCAGTGGTGATTTTTCCACACTTAGTGATGTCTAGATTGAGTCCAAGTCATGAGATTTGAATCACTCCTAAATGATTCAAATTTTGTCTTTTGTATCACTAATGTATTTCATACAAATTAATGATTTTCCAGTTATAGTTACGGTTTCAATTTTTTGCCTCTTGTCTGAATAATTTCACCATGATTGTTTGACAATTCTAGCACTAAAATTCTTCCTCATTCATTCTTTTTTCATAGGGAGGTTCAATTCAACCTAATGATCCTATGGCTTTTCTAATTTTACATGGTATCAGAGTGAGATCAGGACATTTTCAATTCTCAGAAACTTTCATTGATTCACCAGAAGCAACTGGGTTCCACATAAATCCTGGTTTATGTTCCTTGCTCCCTCTGGATATATCCAGAGAAGTCTATCCAGGTGTGAAGCACCCTGATAATGTGCACATGTCGAAGTAGAGAGTGATTGAACTGGTTTTCCTTTGAATTAAAAGTTTTATGCAGATTAATTGAAGAATTCATAAGAATTGTGCTTCTCCTGAAGCTACAAAATGGAGAATTCACCAACCTTGACACTAAGGATCCTCACACCCTTCAATTACCTGGATTGGAAGGGAGATATGCAGATTGTGTTGTGCAACAAAGGACTGTATAGGGCCATAGTGGAAGAAGGTCAAACCCCAACATCATTTAGAGAAATCGAAGTACCTGAACAAATTGGATGAAGCCTTTGGTTTCATGTACATTCATATCTCCAGGGAGTTACTCTTCCACCTTGATGGATTAAAAACACCGAAGGAAGTATGGATGAAACTTGAATCATTGTTTGGAAAGCAGGATGGGCTAAGAGGCCACATTTTGGAGAATGAACTGATTGCTCTTCAACTCAACAATTCTGAAACCATCCAAAAGTTCTTCTCAAAGTTCAAGTCTTTGGTCATGCAGTACAAGCAGTGTGGAATTGATAAGAAGGATGAGTAATTGGTGCTCTCCATTCTGAGCAAGCTTGGACCCAAATTTTTAGTATTTGTTTGCACCTTTTACTCTGGGAGACTGACAACCCCAAACTGGCGAATGTTCTCACTTGATGCTTTCACTGAATCCCTCATTCAAGAACAAGACAAGTTGATCCAAATGGGAGCCCTCAAATCCTCCAAGAATCAAGCTCTTTTGGCTGGGGAGACCAAGAATGTACAAGATAAAGGGAGATAGAAGGGGAAGGACAAAATAAAACTGAAATTAAACTAAAGGAGAAGCAAAATCCTTCAGATGGAGCCTCTGGTTCTAAGAAAGATAAACAAAAGAGGTTTGAAAGGACCAAGTGTCTATATTGAAGGAGAGGAAACCATCCAGAGAACCAATGTATGAAGAAAACAATAGATCAGATGTCAATATTTCTTGAACAACATAACATTTCCCCCGTGAAAGCGCAAGGAAGACTGATTTTGGAAGCAAGACTCAAGATCATGAGAGATGCCATGCACTAAAGGCTGGATTCTCACAATCATAAGCCTTCCTCATTGTTTCAGGATCCTCCAAGGACATGGTTGCCTCATCTTCTCTAGATCTCACTAGCGGTCCTAGCATACACATGGGAGATTACTCTCAAATCCTAGTTGTTGGGAAGGGTTCAGTTGAATTTGAGCATCAAGTGTTCGATAATGTCCTCTATGTTCCCTCCTTAGCATAAATTTGTTGTCTGTATATCAGATGACCCATACCTGTTCACCAAAGTGAGTCATATTTGAACCTGACTTATTTGAGATCTCAAAGATCTCTACTGGGAAGCTGATAGAGAAAGGAGATGCCAACCATGCCTACAAGGCATATGAGTTTTCACATTTTTTTCCATATTCACACCAAAGCTCCCTATTGAATCATGCTAATGAAACAAGTAAAATATAGCATGAGAGATTCGACCATCTGAATTTCAAATACCTCTAGCAACTACACAATGAAGAAATGGTTGAGGGATTTCCTCTCATCAAGTACTCTCAAGGTGTTTGCAATGGCTGCTTGGTAGGTAAGAACCTAGAGCAAAGGTATGAAGTTGGGAAGATAAGAAGAGTTGCCTTTACACTTGATTTGGTACATAGTGATGTCTCTGGACCAATGCCTACAACAACCATGAATGGATCCAGATACTTTCTGACCTTCATTGATGACTACTAAAGGTATTGTTGGTTCTAATTTCTTAAGCAGAAGTCTAAGGTGTTTGAAACCTTCAAAATTTTCAAATCCTTAGTTGAGAGCACTCTTGGGAAGAATATCAAATCACTCACATCAGACGATGGAGGATAGTACATCAAAAGAGAGTTTCAACAGCTGTGTGTTTTAGAAGGTATTCATATGCAACATTTAGTCCCATATACATTGCAACATAATGGTGTAGCTGAGAGGAAGAACCAATCACTGAAATAGATGGCTACGTGCCTTCTTAAAGCAAGAGATCTTCCACCATAAATGTGGGATGAAGCAGTGAACTTTTCTTCGTACATACAAAACAAAGTACCTCACAAGTAGTGGTTGGGGTCACTCCATTCAAAGCACTGATGGGACATAAGCCTAATGTCTTACATCTGAGAGTTTTTGGCTCCAAAGCATGGGATAGAATTCCATCTGACAAGAGGAAAGCCTTCCAACCTCAACGCAGCGAATTCATTCTGCTGGGATATGCAGTTGATGCAAAAGCTTACAAATTGATGGAGATTGCAACTAGAAGATGCTTCATAGAGAAGAGTGTCCAATTCAATGAAGGTTTGTTGCATGATCTATAACTAGCTAGAGAGGAAGGTATAAACGCTCAATCTATTCCAACTGCATGTGATGATGTTTCTACTGATGTTTCAGATTCAGAGTCCAAAGATGAGGATGAAGAGGAATGAGATCTTGATTTTGAGAATGAATATCAAGCATATCCATATCCAAATCTAGCACCTGTTCCTAATCTAAGGCCTAAATGGGCTCAAAAAATCATTGAAGTTGTTGGGAACAATGCTACTGGGAACCTTGTGCTTCGTCATACATATCGACTTCTCCGAGAGAGGTGCTACATGGTGTTGGGGTCTCATCCATAGTCCTACAAAGAGGCTTTCCATGATCCAAGATGGAAGGAAGCCATGGATGATGAATATGATTCGCTACAAAACAACAATACATGGGATCTTGTCTGCTTACCTTCAGGGAGAAAGCTTGTCCATTGCAAATGGATCTACAAAACCAAACTAGAAGCAGATGGATCTACTACCAAGTATAACGATCGGTTAGTTGCAAAGGGGTACTCATAAGTTCATGGGTTGGAATACAATGAAATATTCACCCATGTCGCAAGAATGGATTCCATAAGGTTGGTTTTGGCCATTGCAACTTTGAAGAAATGCGAGGTACATCTCATGGATGTGAAGAGTGGATTCCTCCATGGTGACCCGTAAGAAGGCATCTACATGAGATAGCATGAGGGGTACACTGAAGATTACTCCTTGGTTTTTAAACTAAGGAAATATTTGTATGGGCTCAAGCAAGCCCCAAGGGTATGGTACGCCAAGATGGATTCCTTTCTTACTGTACATAACTTCAAAAGGTGCAAGTTTGGATGCAGTGTCTACATGCAACAGAAGGGAGGTTTCTTACTATTTATTATATTATCTGTTGATGACTTGCTCATTATCTGTGGTGTAGTTGTTGTATTGAGGGATAACAAGTCAGCTTTGAGCAAGGCCTTTTCCATGACAGATCTAGGCCTATTGAGACAGTTTATTGGCCTTGAAGTGAATAAAAAAGCTTTAGGGATCATGATTACTTACTCCATATACGTAGGTGATTTGCTCAAGAGGTTCCATATGACTTATTGCAAAGAAAGATATTTCCCCCTTTTATCTAGCATCATATTGGAAGAAGGTGGTTCTACACCCCTGGTTGATAGTACTCTCTACAAACAACTTATCGGTAGCTTATTGTACCTTACTCATTCGATACCAAACTTGTCATATGCTGTGAGTGTTGTTGCTAGGTTCATGCAGGAGCCACATGAGCTGTATTGAAAGGAAACAAAGCACAACTTGCATTATGTGTAGGGTACTAGAGAGTTTGGGATTCACTATTCTTCTAGTGCTCAGCTATATCTGATTAGTTTTACTGTTTCAGACTGGGATGGAGACAATACTGACAAAAAATCTACTTCAGAATTTATGTTCATGTTGGGATCTGGACCAATCTGTTGGTCAAGCAAGAAGCAAGCAACTCTTGATCTCTCTTCAACCGAAGCTAAGTATCGAGCGGATGTCAATGCAACTATTCATGCATTTTGGCCACATGGGATTCTGAAAGAGTTTGGCATTCACACTTCTCCTTTAACAAGCATTTTTTGTGATAATCAAAGTGCAATTAAAAGTTTTAGTGATCCAGTACAAAAGCAACAGACCAAACACATACAAGTCCCTATGCACTACATTAAGGAACTAGTGCATAATAAGAATATCATTATGCATTGCTGCCCTACAGATGAGCAAGTTGTAGATATCCACAAAATCTTTCATTGAAAAGTTATTTTTTTATCTAATATCTCTTCTTGGTGTGAAGGCTTTCTTCAGTTTTTAGTTCCTGGGTCACTGTTAATTTTGAGGTTTTCCCCATTTCCTGGGTTTATTAAGCAATTAATTTTTTGCATTAGATTGTATCGGTGACCTTTGGCCTTAGATGCCAGGTTCCAAGTTGTCCAAGTTTGGATTAAGGGAGAGGGGGTGTTAGTATTATTGTAATCCTCCCTTGTCCACCATAGTCTAAATGTCATTTTATTAGCTTAGGAACATGTTGCCACTTCATTAGTGCCATGGAAAAGTTATATGGGCCCACCTACCACTTGATGCGTCACTTTGCAAGAGTTTAGGAGCTTCATAGACCAATCCCTACATTTTAGGATCCCACACTAAGCCATGGGAGTCCCACCATCAGTTCACCCTAGTCTGTGTTGAGTTGTGCTCTGATGGGCCACATTCAGTTCATCTTCAGTTAGTCTAACACCACCTTTGCATGATTTAAGGAGATGGGTGTCGTTGTTCAACTACCTTGGTCAGTTAATTGATTGTGAAGTGATTCAGTTGTTCGGAGTTACACTAGTGATCCTCCAATGGTGATTTTTCCACAGTTAGTGATGTTTGGAGTCAATCCAAGCCGTGAGATTTGAAACACTCATAGAGGATTCAAGTTTTCTCTATTGTATCACCAATGTATTTCATACAGATTAATGATTATTCAATTATTGTTATGCTGTCAAATTTTTTCCTCTTGCCTAAATAATTTCACCGTGATTGTTTGACAATTCTAGCATTGAAATTCTTCCTCATTCATTCTTCTTTCACAGTGAGGTTCAATCTAGCCCGATGATTCGTTTTGACTAGACATGTTATGAAAGTGGATAACATGTATATTTTTGGGTTAGAAATGTTGGTCACTCGAGGTTGGTGCATTTCAACCATTGGTTAAGACATTGTAATATAGGGGCATCTAAGCCATAAAAATCATCAAGGGGTTGCATTCGACCTGGGCCACAACAACTTTTAACTTGGATGGATTTTTTGGGTGTCTCCTTCCAACTAAGTCATCGTAAGTGTATTGAACTTGAGTCACCTTGCAACCAAAACCCACACTTTAACTAGATGAGCTAACGGGAATTGACTATAACATGTGGCCCTTATCATTATAAAATAATGTCCCGTCCACTTTATAAAGTTTGGTTCACAATGAAATGACTCACAACTTATTAAATAAAGCTGGGTCATTATGAATAAGAAAGGGGAAGATTAAAATAATACATGCACTTATGAACCATAAAGTGAGTCCCTCTAAAGTAGGTAATGGGGCTCAATTTCATTTGACCATGTAGAACTATCTTCAATTTTAACTATGTATGCCAACCAATGCTAATCTAGATTCAAGTGATATGAAAATCATATATAGAGCATTAGCAAATAGAAACATTAACATATAACGTTATTATGTGCACTTTTCTAATAACTTAATTAATTAATTGTTCAAATAACCTTAGAACTACCATGGTGCAATCACAATTGATCTAGAATATCATGTAATGAAGGGGAAATTAATTGTAATGCTAGGGAAAGGGGTCACAAATACATTATAATGATAGAGTGATTAAGTTCTAGGTCTTCCCTTTAGCTTTGAAGAACCAAGGGTTAGTGATTTTCATCCATATGTATGCCATGTGGAGGGAATTGTTTTCTTCTTGAGTTACCCTTTCCTTGCACCATTTTTACGATCCTTTTTATTTATTTTTATTTTTCTTTTATCCATTTTTTGAGTTAGTCCCTTTGCTTTAGATTTGTTTTTAAGCTTGAGACGTAGGTGTTATAATTGTTGTTCCATTTATATCTTCAAGTAATGAGTCAAATATTATTGATGCAGTGAATAGGAATGAATTATACAAACTGAATAAATCAAATCTCATAGGAAACAGACAACTTTTGCTTAGAGAATTACAGTATTATCTTCATTACATAATCTGATGTTACAATAGTGTTACATAGGAAAAGAATTCGAAACATTAGGGATGAATTCGAATCTCCCAACTGGATGTGACTAACTCTGACTAACTAGCTAACTAAATATGTCTCAATCAATACCTGAGTCCAAGTAGTTAACTGCCAATGTCAAATCCATTCAAGCAATCAGTTTAAATCAGTTAACTCAGTCTAACTCAAGTGGTAGGTGAGAAAATGTGCCTTATCCACATGCATGCATGCATAACTGGCACTAACTGAAAGTAACTGGAAAGTAACTAAACTTAACTAGTTCCAACTCCAACTGACCGAAGGAGGTTGGTGTCGGGACTCCCAGTGGATCCTAAAATGTAGGGATTGGTATAGGAGGTGCCTAAACTAATGCATGCAAGTGTAGTCAGTGGAAGTTAGGCTCTATTAGTGTTCCCCACACTCTAGTAACTGGTACATGTTTCCCCATCAGGCCAAGTGGAACCAATGGTACTAGTGGACCCAAACAATTAAATAAAACTCCTAAGTTAGGCTAAAATAATCTAATAGACAGTTTGGTTAAGGGAGGATTATAAATACTAACACCCCCCTGAATCCTAACTTGGACAACTATGGGCCCTAGCAACAAAGACAAAAGTCACCCATGTACAATATAAAAGATAAAAATGTAGCTTAATAAACCGAGGAAATAGGGGAAAACCTCATGGGAACCCTCCCCCTCAAGATAAGCAGAAATAGGAACTGAGAGTCAAGCCTTAACACCTAAAAGAGACCCGAGAAAGGAAAATCTCTTTTCTGTGAAAGACCTGGTGAGAATGTCTGCAATCTGATCCTTTATAGGATAGTAGTGTAGTGTGATGGTTTTGTCATGCACCAGTTTCTGGATGTAGTGCATGTGAACCTCTATATGTTTTGTCCTCTGCTTTTGAACTGGATCATTGGAAATTTTGATAGTACTCTGGTTGTCACAATAAAAATACACTGTAGGTGAAGTATGAATCCCGAACTCTGTCAATATGCCATGCAACCATACTGCCTGAATAGCTACTTTCACAGCTCCTCGATACTCTGCTTCTGCTGAAGAGAGTGCAAGTGCTGCTTGGTTCTTGCTGGACCAACAAATTGGTCTAGATCCAATCATGAATATGAAACCTGAGGTGGATTTCCTATCATTTCCATCTCCTTCCCAGTCCGAGTCTGTGAATCCTATGAGATCAAGTTGTGCTCCAGCTGCATAGTGAATCCCATAATCCATAGTGCCCTGCACATAATACAATATGCTCTTTGCTGCCTTCTAGTGTAGCTCATGTGGCTCTTGCATGTACCTGGAAGAAACACTCACAACATAGGATATGTCTAGTCTCGAATGGGTGAGATAAAGAAGGATTCCAATGAGTTGTCTATAGAGAGTGATATCTACCAAAGGTGTGGAGCCACCTTCTTCAAGCCTGATGCTAGATAGAAATGGATAAGGGGCTTCCTTAAAATCTTCCATGTGAAATCTCCTAAACATGCCAGACGAATACTTGGACCGTGAGATCATGATTCCTGAAGTCTTTTGACTTACTTCGAGTCCAATGAAATATCTTAATAGTCTTAGGTCAGTCATAGTGAATGCTTTGTTTAGAGCAGACTTGATGCTTCTCAATCCAGCAATAGAGTTGCTAGTAATGAGAAATCCATCCACATACAATACAATCAAAAGTAAGGAATCCTTTTTCTTATGCATGTAGACATTGCAATATGATTTGCATCTTTCAAATTTCTGAGATAGGAGGAAGGAATCCATCTTGGAGTACCATGCCCTTGGGGCTTGCTTGAGTCCATATAGTGATTTCCCCAGTCTACAAACTAAGGAAGGATCATCACTAAGCCTCTCAGGTTGTTTCATGTAAATCTCTTCCTTCAGGTCACCATGTGGGAAGGCACTTTTCACATCCATGTGATGTACCTCCCATCTTTTGGAAGCTGCAACTGCCAAAAAAAGCCTGATGGAATCCATTCTAGATACTGGAGTGAATGTCTCATTGTAGTCCAACCCTTGAACCTGAGAGTATCGTTTGGCCACCAACTAAGCCTTGTACTTGGTTTTGGTTCCATCTGAAGCTATCTTGGTCTTGTAGATCCATTATCACTGAACATGCTTCCTTCCTGGAGGTAAGGATATAAGTTCCCAGGTTTTATTGTCATGTAGCGGATCAAACTCCTCATCATGGATGCTTTCCATCTAGGTTTATAGAAATCTTCTTTGAAAGATTGAGGGTCTGACCCCAACATCATGAAACACCTCTAAGGGAGAAGTGGATCTGTGTGGGATAGTGCAACATTCTATTTCTGATACTGGGACCTCGTTCTTCTCTTGTCATATGGATCCCCAACATCATTTCCAACTGCTTCTATGAGCTTCTGAGACCATTTAGGCTACTGAAATGAGGTAGATGCTAGATATGGATCTAGATCTCTTTGAGGTGTAAGCTCAATATATGGATCATGCTGGTGTTCCTCCTCTTCTGAATCTAAATCTGAAATGTTAGGCAATAAAACTGAATTTGCATTAGGACCTGAAGGAATGTTTATTCCTTCATTTGCTTCAAATAGAAGTTGTGGTTGTGATGGAACTCTGTATGGCATGAAGTGAGATAAAATATATGCCTTGGAGGCATGATCAACAATTCCTTTTGCTACAATCTCCCCAGTTGAGATATTTGTGATCTCTACTGAGTCAGGTCCAAACAACACTTGCTTTGGTAAGCTAGTGTGAGTCATCTGATATACAGATAACATATTATCTGTAAGGGAGGGAACATAGAGGACATCTCTGAACTCACCATGATGGACTTTGATGGTGCCTCTTACTGCTGCTAGAATTTGAGAATCATCTCCCATGTGAATAGTAGGAATTTCTATGAGGTTGAGAGTGGAGAATAAATCCTTGGAGGCAACCATGTGGTTGGATGCTCCAGAATCAATCAAATAGGTTGTTAATCGAGGGAGGCCAGATTCCAAACCATGGCACCTTTCATGTCCATCATCAGACTTCTTTGCTCTTTGTGGGAGAGAAATGTTATTTTGCCTGAGGAGAGTAGTCAGCTGGTCTACTTGCTTCTTCATACAAGAGTCTTCAAGGTGAAAACCCCTCATACAATAGGGACACATCTTATTTTCAAACTTCTTCTTTTTCTTAGATCTGAAGGCTCCTTCAGAAGTCTTCTAATTCTCTTTAGGATTCAAATAAGTTTTTTTATGGTCCTTCCCCTTAGACTTACCTTTAGATTGTGCTTTGTTAGAGTCTGTCACTAGGAGGGCTTGATATTAGGAGGTCTTGATGACTCCCATATGGATCAACTTCTCTTGCTCCTGTATTAAGGACTCGACAAAGGAATCAAGTGAGGGCATCTTCCAATTAGGAATGGAAGCTCTCCCCAAATTGAAGATTGAGACAAATATAGAATACTCGAGGCCTAGTTTGTTGAGTATGGAGAGCACATGTTTTTCATCTTTTCTTTCTAACCTGCACTATCTACATTGGAGTGCAAGAAACTTGAATTTAGTAAATAATTGTTGCACCGTCTCAAAAGTGCTAGGATTTAAGGCTACCAACTTGTTCTCCAGAATGTGTCCCCGAAGCTCATATTGCTTTCTAAACAAGTCTTCAATCTTCTTCCAGGCCTCTCTGGGAATCCTCAAACCTTCAAGGTGGAAGAGGAGATATTTGGATATGTGAGTACATAGATAACCAAAAGCTTCATCTAAGCGGTTCAAAAACTTGTTTCTTTCAACTGGATGATGGAGCTCGGCCTCCCTACCAAGTATTATCCTGAAGTAGGCATGATTGTGCAATTCCAGCTACATATTTTCCCTCCAATCAACATAATTGAAGGGTGTTACGATACGAGGTGTAGGAGATTGAGAATCCATAATTCTACGGCTGGAAAAGACAATATCTTCACACAATCTACGTAGCACCTGTAGAATTTCACTGCAAAACACTAAAACATTCAAATACTTGCGCAAGGCCAGCTGCATATCTACCCTCCAATAAACATAATTGAATGGTTTTATGATACGAGTTGTAGGAGATTGAGAATCCATAATTATATTCTTGGAAAAGACAATATCTTCACACAAGGTACGTAGCACCTATACAATTTCACTGCAAAACACTAAAACATTCGAATTATGTCAGAATCATGCCTCCCCTCTCGACATGAACACTTTCTCAAGGTCTGTCACACCTGCACCACCATTTTGAATAAAATCAAAGGAAGAAAGGAACTTTTTGCGGGACTTCTGTGGAAACCCAACTACTTCTGGTGTTAAATGGAGAGTAGATAGACATGAAGCTGCTTGAAATGGCTCTAATACCATGTTATAATTGTTGTGCCATTTAGATATTCAAGCAATGAGTCAAATATTATTGATGTAGTGAATATGAATGAACTATTCAAACTGAACAAATCAAATCTCACAGGAAACAAACAATTATTGCTCAGAGAATTACAGTATTATCTTCATTACGTAATTTGGTGTTACAATAGTGTTACATAGAAAAAGAATTTGAATCATTATGGATGAATTCAAATCTCCCAACGGGATGTGACTAACTCTGACTGACTAACTAACTAAAGATGTATCAATCAATATCGAAGTTCAAGTAGTTAACTCCCAATGTCAAATCCAGTCAAGCAATCAGTTTAAATCAATTAACTCGGTCTAACTCAAGTGGTAGGTGAGAAAAGGCGCCTAATCCACATGCACCCATGCATAACTGGCACTAACTGAACTGATTGTGATCTAACTAAAAGTAACTGGAAAGTAACTAAGCTTAACTAGTTCCAACTCCAATTGACTAAAGGAGGTTGGTGTCGGGACTCCCAATGGCTCCTAAAATGTAGGGATTGGTCTAGGAGGTGCCTAAACTGATGCATGCAAGTGCAGTCAGTGGAAATTAGCCTCTATCAGTNACATGTGGCCCCATTAGGCCAAGTGGACCCAATGGTACTAGTGGACCCAAATAATTAAATAAAACTCCTAAGTTAGGCTAAAATAATCTAATAGATAGTTTGGTCAAGGGAGGATTGTAAATCCTAACAGTAGGATCACAAATTTTTTGCAAGGGGGTGTAGCTCAAATTCATCATTCAATTTCATTTATTTTAAAGTACTTTTAATCTTTTAACTTTACTTTAGGAATTACACATAGGAATAATATATAGAAACTTTAAAACTTGACACATAGTTAGTTAATTGTGAAAGGGGGTAATGATGGGAATGGGCGATGTGGCTAGTGAAATGGTGTTGTAGAGGAAAGTGTTCCTATGGTTGTGGGTTAACAGGCCATCAACATACTAGGGTTGAAAGATAGATGTACAATTCCCAACAAGCAAATATAAGTAAGACATAGAGATAAGTAAGGTCCATACCTGATTCATTGAAGGCTGGTCCAAGCTTTCTCTATCCCTTACTCTTGCTCCTCTTGTTCCAAGAGACCTGCAAAACAATTTGAACCTTCCTCAAACCAAATATACTATATGAAAGGAGATTATGTTCAGTAAAACATGAAACCCTAATCTGATAAGCATAATCATATAATCATAATAGATATTCAACACACACTAAACAATGATTTGGGAAGAAGAAGGACATCACATCTTTATTAATCAAGTGGACGAAGTACATAGTTTACCTTCTCCTCTTGCTAGGCACCTCATGAAACCTTGATCTGGTTCTTTCGTTTCTCTTCTCCAAGGAACTCAGCCTCTAAGATCTGCAACACTGGAAAATGGAAATCTAGGGAAAAGGTAGGGGGGATGAGAGTTCCAATTCCACCAGCATAACAATGCAAAGGTTCAAGTCCTCTCCATAGACCTATCTCCCTCTCTTATATACTTTTTTGAAGAGTATGGGTCAAATAGGGATTAGTTACAACTTCCAAATTAGTTCCAAAACTACCCAAACTAACCCTAATTCGAGAATTAATCATATTTTATATTTTTTGGCCACTACAGGTGAAAATCGTGGGTCTAATGAATCATAGTCGTGAATTCCAATGGTATAACTGCGGGTTCCCTTAAGCAAATTCATGGTTAGGTCAAAAAATCTAATTTTTAGGGTACTTCCAGCCATTTTCAGGCTTTGGTGTCTTATGGAAAGTTTTTTTATTACTCAGATACCTTTCCAACGGTCTAGAGAAGAGTTCAAACTGAGTTCCATAATTCTAGATATGGCTTGTCCAATATAGATGTTTTTTTTCAGTGACTTTCATGAAGTGTCGTCATGGAAGTGTCGACATCCGACGAAAACATGGGAAAGCGATTACAGGAATAGATGTGTCATTTTAGGCTATAACATATGCCCCCTGATGTATGGGGTTAGAGGGGAATATGATAACCAAAATACATTATAAAAAAGGAAACAACTGAGTATGGAGTCAGCGATACGGAGAATCCAAGATCATAGGTTCGAATGAAGGTTCCTGAAAGAGAGATAAATGTCAGACAAAACTGATCTTCTGGATATGCAAGTCCAAATGATCACCATAAAGATACAAGCGGATCCAACATGTATATAATTGATGTAACTATCATGGTCTCACAATATGCAAAAAGGAACCATGTCAAATCTAAAGGAGTCATGGCCACAAATGAACAAGGTGGATCCATGCTCAATAATCGATCATAGTCACAAGAATACAAGGTGGATCTGTCTCAACAAATGTCATATGGAGTATGACAAGGTCTTGCACAACTTGGGAAATAACAAAATATAATGATGCTACCAACAGCCCAAGGTCTTCAATCCAAAGTGCCCAAAGGTGTGGATGCTAACCATGCAAATAAAGGAGCTGAAGCAGAACCTGGAGGAAACGGTTTGATTACCGGTCATTGATGAGGACCGTTAATAAATGCGAGGGAAACCACCATTAATGAAAATGGTCTCCAAGGTACCTAGTACATTCTAACAAGTGTGAATACAATGTCTTGGAGTCTAACACCTTAAGAATCCATCGAGTAGGAAACATTGAGGTATTCCCACTACCCAATAGCAAAGGAAATTTCCACCAATGACTGCAATCCCCAAGGTATTGCAATAAACTCTAAATCTCATTCCCAGAGAAAGATCTGTTGATGTCGATAGGAAGAGATCCGTTGGAAGGAAGGAATTAAGGCATCCTCCATCATCCAACACGAGGTAAGTCAAAGACTGATTGGATATAGAAATGGTACAAAATTTTGCTGCAAGGATCGTTGAAGACATGATGTAAGGAACTGATACGAGGGAATGACCAACAAAAAAGGTCAAGGAAACTGCAGAATGGCTGACAAAGATTTATCCTTAAACAGTGAGCACAGCACAAAAGTGACTTAGGCAGCTTTGACACGAAAGGACCAACGATACAAATCTGCAATGTAGGAGACATTTGTTGGGTATATGTTATATTCTTTGCATGTGCGCATGGAGGGGAGGTGCGCATGTCAACGCTACAGCTCGACGATCCCAAAAGCACCTTCGACGGAAACAGGTGGTAGGCCCTGTTTCTGATGTGAGTGCAATGAGCAAATTTTTTTGGCTATTTTTAAATTTGTCTAAAAATATGTAACTTAATCCCGGTTAAGGGATTGGAGTCTTTTTCTAATCCAGGTTAACAGATTAGGGTATTTGGATGTTGCGGAATACCTATATTTTGTATTGTGAGGATTCATAATGTAATGAAGAGAATATAGGAGGTGTGGCTCCAAGGTTTTTTGGTTTTTCCCGGTTAAGGGTTTCTAGGGTAAATTTATGTGTTATGTGTGAATGATGTGTTGTGATCTCTATTTTGCTTAAAATAATATGTATGCTTTTCTTCTCTGCACAAGTTTAAAAATTACATGTGGTATCAGATCTTGATTTTGGCATCAGGGGGACGCCTTTGCTGCTAAGGGTTTGACGCGGTTGATAGATCTCGAGTCTGTAATAAACCTAGGTTCAGTGGGAGCTTTGCAATGTTGATTTGTGTATTGAAAGAGAATGGCAAGCACTTCAAGAATTGAGATCGAGAAATTTAACGGCCAAAATTTTGAGCTATGGAAGCTCAAAATGGAGGATCTTCTGGTAGATCGAGAAAAATGGATTGCTGTGGATCTGGGTACGAAACCCACTGCAACATCACAAGATGATTGGGATGAATTAGAAGAAAGGGCGAGGAGTACAATATGATTGTGCTTATTAGACTCTGTGTTGTTGAACGTATTTGGTGAAGATAACGCAGTAAAGCTAGGGGAAAAACTAGGGAGTTTGTATCAATGAAAATCCCTTGTGAACAAATTGTTTTTGCAAAAGAAGTTGTTTCACCTCAGAATGGACGGGAATGACACTATAACAGAGCATTTGAATGTCTACAATACTCTGGTAAGTCAGATAACCTTTGTTGGTATTAAAATGGATGAAGAAGATAAATGTATTACATTATTGTGTTCTTTGACGGATTCCTGGGACAACCTAATTGTTGCAATTGGTAGTGCTAGCCAAACGACCTTAAAATTTGATGAAATTGTATCATCCCTACTATTAGAAGGGATGAGGCAGAAAACCATGGATAATCATAGCATGGATGCCTTGTTTATGAAAGGTCTCCCCCAGGAGAGAAACAAAAATAAAGGATCCCGGGGGGGATCTAAATCCCCAGGAAAAGGAATAAGGAAGTGTTGGAAATGCGATAAAGTTGGGCACTATAAAAAGGATTGCAGATCTAAGAATGTTGAGGAAGCAAAGGGATATGAGGATACTCCTTCCACAGAGGCGAAGAACTCCTCAGAAGAAGGAGGGGATGTGTACCTAGCTTCCACGGGTAATCCTTTAGAACGTGATATATGGTTGATTGACTCAGGTGCGTCATGTCATATGACCCCTCATAGGGAGTGGTTCTGTGAATATGAAAAGTACAATGGAGGAGATGTGTACTTGGGAGATGATTCACCAGCCAGTATCAATGGATGTGGTAGAGTCAAGCTAAAACTGAAGGATGGAAGGATTACAACTCTTCCTAGAGTGCTACACATTCCAAATCTAGCAAGAAACTTGATATCTGTCGGAAAGATGGATGTTGCAGGTGTAAAGACTGTGTGTAGAGATGGTGGTTATGAAATGGTTCGAGGATCAATGGTATTGATGAGGGGAGTTTGGTATGGAAATCTCTACAAACTATTGGGAAAAACCATAATTGAGAATGTAACAATTCTTTTGTGCTGGAGGAAGGAGGTAAAGATGACAAAACCCTGACTGCATTAGGAGGAAAGAAAATGCTATGGCATCAAAGATTGGGGCATATCAGAGAAAAGGGACTTCAATCATTACAAGGTAAAGGTATGGTTGAAGGTATGACTGATTCCACTCTGGATTTTGATTTCTATGAACATTGGATATATGGAAAACAAAATCGAGTAAGATTTGCATCTGGTGCTACAAGAGCAAAGGGAATTATAGAATTAATGCATAGTGATGTGTTTAGACCTATTCCTGTTCCATCATTAGGAAAATCTGTATATTATGTTTCATTTATAGATGATTTCTCAAGGAACATATGGATTTATTTCCTTCGAAAGAAATTTGAAGTATTTGCCAAGTTTAAAGAATTTAAGGCTCTTGTAGAAAATCAGTCGAAAAAGAAAATAAAGGTGTTGAGGACATATAATGGTGGAGAGTTATGTGGGAATGAATTCGAGGACTTTTGTAATAAGTGTGATATAGTAAGGCAAAAGACTACTCCATACACACCTCAACAAAATGGAGTTGCTGAAAGGATGAATAGGAAGTTGATGGAAAAGGCAAAGAGCATGCTAAGCAGTGCTGGGATAGGACAAGAATTCTGGGTAGAAGTAGTGGAGACACCATGTTACTTGGTAAACCGATCACCCACATCAGCATTGATTGATAAAACTCCACAAGAGGTATGGACTGGTAAGAAACCCTCTATTAAGCATTTGAAATTTTTTGGTTGTGATGCTTATGTACATGTTCCAAAGGAGAAAAGGAGCAAGTTGGATAACTAAGCTGAGAAGTGTATCTTTTTTGGCTATAAAGATGGTATGAAAGGGTATAAGATTTGGAATCCCATAACTAAGAAGACTGTTTACAGTCTAGATGTTGTGTTTCGAGAGGTCAAAGAAGTCCCTAGATAGGAAGTGAATCCAATGGAAAAGGAACCAGAGAAAATAGAGTTTAAGTTAGAAGGTGAAGAATTTGACTCAATAGAAGAAGCGGAATCAGAAGAAGAAGAACCTCATACTCCAGTTTTGAGGAGATCATCTTGAGAAATAAGGCAACCAGAAAGGTATTCCCCTCCTGATTTTCGCTCTCATTTTGCTATTACTGATGATGATCCTAGAAATGCGAAGGAAGCTGTTAAATCAGAGGATACTGGTCTCTGGAAAAAGGCCATGGATGAAGAAATGGATTCCTTGGACAAAAATGAAGCTTGGAATCTAGTCCTGTTACCAACTGGGAGAAAATCCATTTGGAGCAAATGGCTATTTAAAAAGAAGTTGAATGCAGAAGGTAAAGTCGATAAGTATAAATCCCGCTTGGTAGAAAAGGGATATTCTCAGGTAGAGGGGATTGATTTTGGTGAAATATTTTCTCCAGTTGCAAAATTAACTTCTATTAGATTTCTTCTTTCTATTGTTGTTGCTTTTGATCTTGAAGTAGAGAAGATGGATGTGAAGACAACGTTCTTACATGGGGATCTAGAAGAATAAATATACATGAAACAACTAGAAGGGTTCATAGTAAAGGGAAAGAATGAGTTGGTATGTAAACTAAAGAAGTCCCTTTATGGTCTAAAGCAATCTCCAAGGATGTGGTACCAAAATTTTGACACATACATACTTGGATTGGGGTTTGTGAGAAGCAAAGCTGATCACTGTGTATATTCCAAACATGTTGGTGATCACTTCATTAAAATATTTCTCTATGTTGATGACATGTTGTTGATTGGAAACAACAAAGATGTTATAAAGGAGGTGAAGTCTCAACTGTCCTCCAAGTTTGATATGAAAGATCTCGGTGCTGCAAACTTCATTTTGGGAATGGAGATAAGAAGAGATCGTGCAAACAAAATTATTAGTTTAAATCAAAGAAAATATGTTGAGACGATACTGCAGAGATTTAACATGTAGGAAAGTAAGCTGGTCAAGGTTCCTATTCCTGTAGGTGTAAAGTTATTTGTAGAGCAGTGTCCCAAGACACAGGAAGAAGAAGAAGACATATCACGGGTTCCATATGCTAGTGTAGTTGGTAGTTTTATGTATGCAATGGTATGTACAAGACCATAAATTGCTCATGCAATGGGAGTTTTGAGCAAATATATGTCAAAACCGGGAAAGGAGCATTGGACAGCTGTAAAGAGGGTCTTCAGATGTTTGTGTGGCACCACAGATTATGCAATCTGCTACCAAGGAAGACCTAGACCAGACAAAGTAATAAATGTACATGGATTTGTTGATGCAAAATGGGCTGGAGACCTTGATCATAGAATATATACAAGTGGGTATGTGTTTAACCTATTTAAAGGAGCTATCAGTTGGATGAGCAAGAGACAAGCTGTAGTTGCACTCTCAATTACAGAAGCTGAATACATGGCAGCCACTCATGCAAGCAAATAAGTTGTGTGGTTGCAAATATTGTGTTCAGGTATTGGGTTTGTATATAAAGGTGTAAGGTTAGGTTGTGATAGCCAATTTGAAATCTTCCTGGCAAAGAACCCTGCTTATCATGCTAAGACAAAGCATATTGATGTGCAATATCACTTTGTGAGAGATATGGTTGAAGACAAGAAGGTGTTGTTGGAGAAGGTTGACATTGTGAAAAATGTTGCAGAGTCATTAACAAAGTCTATTAATACAGAGAAGTTCTCTTGGTGTAGAGAATCTATGGGCATTGATGCCTTGAACCTATGAATTTATGAGTACATGACTCCTTGCTATGCAAAGGACACAACAAGTGGGAGAATGTTGGGTATATGTTATATTCTTTGCATGTGCATATGGAGAGGAGGTGCGCATGTCAGTGTTGTATCTCGACGATCCCAAAAGCACCTTCAACGGAATTAGGTCGTAGGTCCTATTTTCGATGTGAGCGCAGTGATAATTTTTTTTTGGCTATTTATCGTTGTTTGTGGCTATTTTTAGAATTTGTCTAAAAATATGTAACTTAATATCAGTTAAGGGATTGGAGTCTTTTTCTAATCTGGGTTAATGGATTAGGGTATTTGGATGTTGCGAAATACCTATATTTTGTATTGTGAGGATTCATAATGTAATGAAGAGAATATAGGAGGTGTGGCTCCAAGGTTTTCTGGTTTTCCCCGGTTAAGGGTTTCCAGGGTAAATCTCTGTGTTTATGTGTGAATGATGTGTTTTAATCTCTATTTTTCTTAAAATAATATATATGCTTTGCTTCTCTGCACAAGTTTAAAAATTACAACATTAACAGATTACCCATATAATTGGAAAAAGGATCCAACTGGAGGAGTAAAAAACTCTGAATCAGGATAAGGTCAAAATACTAGAACCCAATTGTTGATAGACTCAAAATTGGTGCTTTGTTCAAGGAGACAAGACTTGCTTCCATGATGTAAAAGAACACGTGAATGAAATTTCCTTTCCCTTCTTTCTTGCAAACGTTTAACGAGTCCAAGAAAGCAAACTCGAAACCTTCTTCATTGTTGGCAAGATCAAAGAAGAGACAAAAGATTGCTTGATAGAGCACTAATTCGTGGATTTTATGAGCCCGAATTAGTAAATGTTGGACGATGTTTTCATAGTTTTAAGAGTTTGAAAACTCCAAAGAATACTCCAGGGGGGTTCTTTTTCATAAATTTAGTGTCCTGAGTCCAAAAAAGTATAAAACAATCCAAAGGAGAACTCTCTTAGCTTCCTAAGAACTAAGGTATACATTTTTCGTACTTAGTTGGAAATGTACGAAAAAGGGGTAAACTATCACCAGACCGACACCCCTTCAAAAGAAAGCATAAGCGCTTTAGTTTTAAATACTGTGAAGGAAAGCAAGATTGCTTAGAAAGTTCCATTTATTTACAAGAATGATACAGTCAATAGTAAACTCGATGCTTTGTACAATAATTAATGAGCATGACAATGACATAAAGAACACTTAGAAGCTTTTTCATGTTTAGGTCCAGAGCACAAAAAAGTGAAAGCTAAGCTCGAAAAGGTTCCTTTTCCGTAAGTTTAGTCCTCAAGGTATTAAAATTGAGCTCACGGGAATTTATGGACCAAGACAAAACTTACAGAAGATTCCACAAACAAATTTACTCAGGATATGATATGAAACAATGCAAATAATGAGTTGCATATGTATATGCTTTCATGAATCAAAAGTAAAATTCGATACAATCTAGATCATTGTTACAATGCAATACATTGGCATTAATAGCCTGGCAATTTGAATCCATGAGAGGTAATTCGAATTAATTAACTCAATCTGACTACATGGCTAAGTGGACATGTATAAATCACTATTAGAGCTTAACTATCTATCTCCAGTTGTCTAATTCAGTCTCACAAACAGTTATAATCACTTAAACTAGTCTAACTGATGTGGTAGGTGAGAAAGGGCGCCTTCCCACATGCAACCATGTAAAGACTGGTGCTAAATGAACTGGAGGAAATCTAACTGAATGTAACTGACTCATAATTAGGCTTTACTAATCACCAACTACCAACAACTGAAGGAGGTTGGTGCCGACACTCCCAGTGGCTCCTAAATTGTAGGGATTGGTCTAGGAGGTGCTTAAACTGATGCATGCAAGTGTAGTCAGTGACAATTAGCCACAATATGTGTTTCCCAAACTCTAGTGACTGGTACATGTGGACCCATTAGGAAAAGTGGACCCAATGGTACTAGTGGACCAAATAATGACTAAATGACTCCTAAGTTAGGCATATTTGACCAGTTTGGACAAGGGAGGATTATAATCCTAACACCCCCATGAATGCTAACTTGGACAACTGCGGGCCCTGGTAAATAAGACCAAAGGTCACCCATTACAGCTAAAATGCAAAAGTATCTGCTTAATACAAACAAGGAAACGAGGGAAAACCTTGTGGCAAAAATAGCCCCCTCCCTCAAACTAAGCAAGTAGAATTAGGATTCAAGCATGTTCTTGTGTGCACATGTATCCTGTGTCATGGCATGTGAACTTATCATCCAAACTAAATGATTATGTCTGGAGGAATATTCCTCTTTGGAAGAAGAAGAATATGCTCAACTAAATCAGAAATATAGACAACTGCTAGATGAAAACTGGACCCATGTAGAGCAACTGAAACCAACTGATAAGAGAGAAAAAGTTCTTGAGATTTCGAACCATATGAGGAAAAACCAAGAAAATGATATATTTCAGCCTTGAAAAAAAAAACCATGTGAGGTAATATCAGCTTCAAGTGTTAGGAGAAAGTGTCCAGGCGGATGTAGAATGTCTCCCTCTTTACTAGTTCCGTGAGTAGATGAGCATGTGAACAAATACAAAGGTAGAGAATCCCTGGGACTGTGGAGAGTGAATTCTTGAGCTCCATAATTTGATATAGCTTCAAAAATAACCAATTATTCACAAAATAGAATATCAACAACCTCATAAGAGGAAACTAACATCAAATCCCCAACAGTTAGTTTGAAGAAGACTTGCGGTACTTGATTTGTCACACCAAAATTGATGAGACCAGCTACAAGCATGACTGAAGGCTCTTGGAACTTAAAATTCAAACCAAATAATATCATATCAGATCCAAGTAATATCATATCATATCCAAATAAGTTCATATCATATCCAAAAGTGTGGTATACCGAGATGGTAGATGCATAGTTTTCTCCTTCTTCAAAATTATGAGTATTGGTGCATGCAATCCTATAGGAATTTGTTGGAAGCTCTAGATAAATAAGAGCGAATGGATCAATCCTACAATCTGATATTTTTTCCAAAATATCCAAACTATTACTTATCAGCACACCAACAAAAATATTAGAGGGAGAGAAATTGAATTCCTCTTCACTTTCTAAAGCAATCATTGGCAAATTTTGCACATAATTTAAAGGAGAATCATTGGAGAATGTTTGCATAGAAGTGCAAAAGATTTTTTCTTCAATATCATAGATTTGAATGTCTTCTTCTCTATCAGCCATATGAGAAGATAATATATCAGAGATCTCATAAACTTTTGGAGTAGCAGGAGAAGGAGTCATTGCAAGGAGACTTTCTTCAATTCTAATTGACTGTGTAGAAGATTCTGCTTCTTCTTCATCTTAAACAACTTCATCAGAGAGAGTAGAGGCCGAGACTTTTGGACAAACAAATCTTGTGGTGTTGGGTGTGATCTCCAAATTACTATTATGATCCTCATTGTGCTTGCCAAAGGTTCTGTCCAATTTTTTCTAGAGATCCTTTGGGTATTCAACAAAAGCAATAAGGTAGCGCAAGCTTGGAGAAAGGAACAGACATATTGTTCCAAAATCTCTATCACCGTCATTTATCCAGTCATTGTCATTCTCATAAGACTCTTTACCAAGTCTAATAGACACCTCATAGATATCTTGTCTCTTTAGAGATGAAATCATCTTCATCTTCCATTCTGAATAGCTTATGGATGGAGTAAGAAGAGGAACTGATAATTTCGAATCCATCTGAAGTTGTACCTGCAATTACACAAAAAACCAAAGTAATTTCGAACAACAAATTGGAGTTTGCATCACACCTGTCTTAGTCAATCAAGCAAGCTTTATCAACAAGGTTGAGATTCCAGGAATTATGTGGTAAAATCTCCGCTTCTAGTGCAGAGCTGGAATGTTTTGAAGTTTTTTTGCTCAAATTGCTTCACAGATCCAACATGAAACCTATAGAAGAAGAATTTACTTGTCCTGCCGAGGCTCTGATATCATATTAAAATTGAGCTCATAGGAATCTATGGACCAAGACAAAACTTACAGAATATTCCACAAACAAATTTACTCAGAATATGATATGAAACAATGCAAATAATGAGTTGCAACTGTATATGTTTTCATTAATCAAAAGTAAAATTGGATACAATCTAGATCATTGTTAGAATGCAATACACTAGAATTAATAGTGTGACAATTCGAATCTATGAGAGGTAATTCAAATTGATTAAATCATTCTAACTGCATGGCTAACTATACAAGTCTAAATCAATATCAGAGCTTAACTAGCTGTGTCCAGTTGTCTAATTCAGTCTGTCAAACATTTATAATCAGTTAAACTAGTCTAACTAATGTGGTAGGTGAGAAAGGGAGTCTTCCCACATGTAACCATGGAAAGACTGGTGCTAAATGAATTGGAGTATATCTAACTGAATGTAACTGACTCATAACTAGGCTTGACTAGCCACCAACTACCAACAACTGAAGGAGGTTGGTGCCGACACTCCTAGTAGCTCCTAAATTGTAGGGATTGGTCTAGGAGGCACCTAAATTGATACATGAAGTGCAGTTAGTGGCAGTTAGCCTCAATATGTGTTCCCCACACTCTAGTGATTGTTACATGTGTCCCCATTAGTCCAAGTGGACCCAATGGTACTAGTGGACCAAATAATGACTAAATGACTCTTAAGTTAGGCAAAATTGACCAATTTGGATAAGGGAGGATTATAACCCTAACACTAGGCCCATTAAAGAGATAAATCTATACCTGAAGATACTCTTCTATATTCCAAAGAAAATAGAGTATTCCTTTTTCGTAACTAATCCACATGGTTTGAAACAGGGGTAAACTTATACCGATGTGGATGTTACTTCACATCCTTTAACAAGTTTGAAGGGACAAGCAAACTCGTCAATTTAGTCATATTTAGGGAGTCATACTAGAGCTAAAGGTAACTCCATACCTTTCCCATAAAGTTTTAATGAGCCACAAAAAATCAACGTGTGGACTCCTTACTATTTTTAACGAGCTCGAAGGAAAGAAAAAAGAATGCTCTAAATGTGAGGAGACGATTGTCAGAGGTAGGCAAGACTAGTTCTAAGCGCGAGGAACATACCTAAGCATAATGCAAGGAGTATGAGCAAGATAAGGACACTCAAGGAACATCTCCTCAAGGTAAAGGGTATCAAGTTGTACTGACAAAATGACACAAAGCTAAGCGATGGTGAGACAGAGATGAGGGCTTATACAACGAGCTAAAAGCATGGAAGCTGGCATCAGGCTCATAAGAGAGAGCATGGTACATGGAAATGCAGTTACAGCTTGAAAAACAAGGTGAGGCCAGTAAAAAGTAGTGGATCCAACTATAAATCCTAGCTCCAAGAAACAACAACATTAGGATCATATTTAGAAGAAAATATCCGATGCAAGTCGCTTTGGCTGAAACACATGCAATTTGCTATCTTCCACAAAAGGTGTAGACAAGGCAGAAACAACCGAAGGAGATTATATAGTTCCAAGCTTGAGGGTTTATAATCAATAAGATCAACCTCAGAAGAAAAGAAAAAATAGAAAAAGGAGATAGAGTCTGCAGGAACAAACTTAGTATCACAGGAGTTGAAAAATACATAAGAAAAATCAAACTCATCAGGATTACTGACTTGTTGTTCAAAGGAAGAGTCAACAGACTCAACAAGACCAACATAAGAATATGGATCAATAGAAATATCGGGTTTACTAAGCAAATAAGGGTTAGAATTAGTCACAACTAAACCAACATCCATAAGAAGGCCAGACTGTATCAAAGACTCTAGGAAAAATTCATCAGAAGGAAGTAGATCATCCCAGATAGAATACATGTCTAAACTTTCAAATGGATCAACAAGGTAGAGAGCGGGCTCCACAGTCCGTATAGGAAGAAACACCTAGTCAACTATCGTGACTGAGTCCCAAGAAGGTAAACATGAACACATAGGCTTCTTCTTAGTAACAACTAAACACGAGGGATATGAGGCCACGTATCTTACCAATGGCAGGGTATTGTCTATCGAGACACTGGGGATCAATAAAGGAAAGACTTGGTCTCTAGTTGGGTCAAGAGAGGGATCGAAAAATCCAACTAATCGATATTGACAATATTTTTGTTATGAGTAAAGTACATCACGCAAAAGAGCATTGAAACCACAAATTGCATAGCATAAACATAATCATGCCAGAGGAGCATATTGAAGTCCAAGGGGTCCTCTATTAACATGAAATCAACTAAGACAATTTTTCCACCCAAAATAACAGACGTTTGAGTAAGAATTTCCAAGGCTATACTAGTTCTTCTCTCGAAAGCCAGTAACTAACTATCAGTCGACATAAGGATGGGATATCCTATGCATCACCAAGAACATGCAGACAAAATAATAACTAGAGCTCCTTCATCAACAATGCACCGACCAATCATGTAATGTCCAATTTTGACCTTTATCTGGAAAGGTGCATCATACAGAAGGTGCGACTCATATAGGCTATCCCAATTGAAGGAAGCAATCCGAGAGCTTGGTGGGGGTTCATCCGAAGCGAGTTCAGTGCCCCCTTGTCTAGAAGGTTCTGAACTGGCAGTGAAGAAAATATGACTAGTAGACAATTCAATCTCTAAAGCAAGAGTGTGATTGGTCAAAGATGGCATTGACTCAATTGCTTGATGGAAATCGCTCTCTGAAGGGAGAGTCGGATTGACCAAATATTGCATCGGTTTAATCACTTGGTAAAGGTCACTCTCCGAAGGGAGAGTGGGATCGACCAAATATGAGATTGGTTCAACCACTTGATTAACATAAGGTTGAATAGGTTGTTGAGAAACTTCAGGTTGTTCAAGAATGGGATGTCCTTGGAACCAAACTCTCTGAACCTCTACGATGGCATGGCATCAGTGGGTAAGGTGGTCTCCCTCACAAAGCCTACAAGGGAACTTCGGCTTGCATTTTGAACGGTTTATTTTCTCATACAGGTTAACATAACTTGCATTGGTTTACTGCTTTCCCCCAGCATGACCTCTAGAGGTTGGGTGGTTGGGACGAACATGACTAGCAGAGGCTGGTTGCTTTCCCCCAGCATGACCTTCAGAGGATGTGTGGTTAGGATCAACTTGACTTGCATAGGTTGAGTGTGTGCCCCTAGCATGACTTCCAGAGGTTGGGATCTGGGGTCCAACATGACCTGCAGAGGTTGGAGGGGTGTCCCCAGCATGAATTGCAGGGCTGAGTGACTGGGTCCAACATGACTTCTAGAGGTTGGAAGGGTTCCACCAGCATGACCTGCAGAGGTTGAGTGGATGGATCCAACATGTCCTGTAGAGGTTTGATGGGTGACCCCAGCATGACCTGCAAAGGATGGGTGACTAGATCCAACATGACTTACAGAGGTTGGATGGTGAATATCAACTTGACTTGCACTGGTTGAGTGTTTAGGTCCAACATGACCCGCAGAGGTTGGATAGGTGCCCCCAGCATGACCTCCAAAGGCTGGGTGGTTAGGTTCAACTTGACCTGCAGAGGTTGAATGAGTGCCCCCTTTTTTTCAATTTTTCTTCCTATTCTTCCTTCTTTTACTCCTTTTAGATGATCGGTTACTAGTATCATAATTTTCACTGCATGAGGTAGAAAGAGGAGGAGAGGCTACTACTGGTGAAGGGGAAGCATTGTTTTAATGCCCTCTATATAAGGTGCTTACTTGAGAAGCATTATGAGAATTCAGGACAATTGGAGTGGAGAAAAACCAAACCAATAGCCCTAGGGTGAATCTAGACAGATTCAAGGTGGCCATCAAAGGAACACCAACATTCCCAGCGAGAGTAAAAGTACAAGGAAACCCTAACATGGGGGTCTCCTAGTTAGTGTCCGTAGGGGTATTAGCCATAGTTTCTAACTTAACCAACAACTGAGGTCAACTGGTAACTAACAATACCAAGAGCACACCACTAGAAAAAGTCCTAAGTATCAAGAATAGACACACAAGGATTCCTTCCAAAGGAGAGTCTAGGATGATGAGGGCCTAGAACTAGCCAGTGAAAGTCGACAAGTAGTTACTTGGAGTCTCATGATGTGTTTTCTGGGTGCAAGCATTTGAATCACCAAACCGCCCTCCCAAATTGTCAACCAAGGTTACCTTCCAAGTATACCCTAGGAGAAATGGAAATAGCCTTCCATTGCTACTCGTGTAAGAGTCCTAGACGTCAATATGCTAAGGCTACCAAAATCACAAAGAAAGGTCAGAGGAACAGTCGTCAGTCCAACTGATGCACATGGGTAGGGTGGCTAATCCTGTAACTCAAGCAGTACCAGGCACCACACGAGGATGGGAGGAGGTACTAGGTGAGTCCCCAAACATGCAATAACTCTATTGTATGCTCTACTGAGTAGAGGAGGGGTATATCCACAACTTAGTATCACACGACCTCGTGCTTAACTCCTGTGTTAGAGGAGTTTTTCGGTATCTTTCTCCACAAAGTTGGATTTCTTGAATATAGGCCACTATGTTCGAGTTTAAAGTTTTGGGAAGTTAAGATATCCCTAACCCAAAATACTATCCTCGACTTATAAAATTGAGTACATATATCTATGGATCAACACACAACTCACAAAATAGATCAAACAATTTTACTCAGGAATTGAAGAATGAAACAGTGCCAAAAATGGCTTGCAGTTGTGAATGCTTTCATTAATCAAAAGTAATTGGATAATTAATTACAATGTAATACACTGGTATTAATAACTAGTTAATTTGAATGCATGAGAGAGGAATTCAGATTTATTGACTCTACCTAACTGCATGTATAACTAGACATGTCTAAATCACTATCGAAGCCCAACTAGTTAGCTCCAGTTGTCTAAATCACTGCACCAGTCAGTTATAATTAGTTAACTAGTCTAACTGAATGTGGTAGGTGAGAAATTATGCCTTCCCACATGCAATAAATCGATTACGGATGATAACTGAATGTAATTAGATGTAACAAAATGTAACTGACTCCTAACTAGGATTAACTAGTCACTAACTAAACTCAACTGAAGGAGGTTGGTTCCGGCACTCCCAGTGGCTCCTAAATTGTATGGATTGGTCTAGGAGGCTCCTAAATTGTAGATATTGGTCTAGGAGGCTCCTAAACTGATCCATGCAAGTGTAGTCAGTGGCAGTTAGCCTCAACTAGTGTTCCCCACACTCTATTAAATGGTACATGTGGCCCAATTAGTCCATGTGGACCCAATGATGCTAGTGACTAAATATAGACTGAAAAGACTCCTAATTTAGACATAATTGACCAAATTGGACAAGTATCCCCGATCCGGGATGATCACAAAATCTATGAATTTGTCAACCTTAATCAATTTTACATTGATTTATAACTTTCACCAGCAACATATATTCTCATAGACATTTCATCAAACACTTTAGACACATTCCATAACACATCACAATGGCGAGATAATATTGGCACCTTTATTATGACCAGCAATGAGTAAACAGTACAATAATTATGGCTATGATATCAACTACCAAGATACAATCAACAAGAACCTGAAAGGTAATGCCAACCCGGATGATGAAGCTCCAATGAAGACCCTGAATGGATCCTCCCCCTTTGTCCAGCTAGGGTGGATCTGTCATACCACCGAAACTAGACCAGAATGGATGGATGGAGTTTGCCAACCCCAAACGAAAACTCTAGGCTAACCCCTAGACGGTCTCAAGAACAAATCTCCAAATATTCAAGCATGTCGTTTCCCTTTGCCTCCGCCTCCTTTTATCCTTGGAAAGTTTCCAATACCATGGGCCAATAAAAACCATGTTCTATTATCTACTTGCTGCCCATACCATAGAAAAATACTATAGAACAGTAGAAACCATGCACTGGGTAATTATTACTTCCCCTTAGCCAATAATTATTTTCTCCTTATTTGTCACCATTAATAATTTTCTAAATGCTTCTTAAGTGACCTTGGTCTATTTTCCTTAGGCCAAAATTGGGGACATGACAGTCCTCCCTTCCCAAATATGCTTGTCCTCAAGCAATGAAGAAACCATACCATCACATCATCAATCTTCCACCATCAACCATGTACTTAATGTGAAGACTAATGATACCAAGATCCCAAATGATCCTCAGAAATGCACGGTGCAATATATATTCTCCTATGCAATGCATTAGAGTCACATGAAAGTCAACATGACACCCTGTACGAAAAACATAAGTCCATCCAAAAGCATGTAGGAAACCATAACGAGCTGCTGCAAAGATGAACCCATGGAGAAGAGACGAGGTGTGCTTCCTCAAGCCAACCAAACAAAATGTGTTCCCAATGAGCTTCCCATAATCAACAATGCTTGGGTCCCACTGCTTGCTCACTCTCCTAGTGTAAAATGTCATCAAGAACAAGTCCCGCAAGTATGGGATGCCAAGGTCCCAACACTTGCGCACCCCATCAATACATAGTGTGAGTACAAACAAATTAGAATGTGGGATGCCCAAGTCCAAATGTTTGTGCACCTCCACCATGCACAAGGTCTCCCAAAATAGTACATCAAAGTAGGAGAGGTACCATGTCCTCCCAATTATTCCAACCAAGTGTGGAATGCCAGGATCCCATAACTGGTGCATTCCATCAATACATAGAGTGGTACAAAACAATACATCATGGGAAGGGGTGCCAGGATCCCAAGTTCTACTATGCATTCTCCCATACATCATAATCACTAATATAGATACATCATAATGAAACATATTGAAATGATACAAAGATATGCCACTCCCGATGTGGCTGAAGTGATCATCCATCAAAGAGTACTCAAGAAGCTTGCACCTCCGATCAAGAAAATCATCATGTGTCAAAAGCACACATTCATGAAGATACCAATCAAATCTAATCCAGTAACATAGGTGAGGATCCCATGTCTCATAATGCTGCAAGAAAGAATAAGATGTATCAAGATGTCTCATCATGTGTTCTCTTATCCAAGCAATGGATGAAGAAGCTCCATCAATCAAAGAAGGAGCCTCCAAGTGGCTCAAGGAAGTGCATCCATTAGTAGAAGTGATACAAAACAATGGATGTAAATGCTGCTCAAAAGGAATTGGTGCACATATCATAGGATCATCATGAAGGGTAGGAGCCTCATACTCCTCATGTGGCACTAACAGAAAAAACCCCTTCACCCAAACTTCACTGGGATGAAAACTGAAAGAAGTAACAGTGTAGGATGAAGTGTAATGCACCAACTCATCCTCCAAGTCAGAAAATTGGAAACCTCTCCTCAAGGCTGGTTCCACGTGTGTAGGATCATGTGCCTCTTCCACGAGTGTGAGACTTGCACTATGAGACAACTCGTGTTCTTCTTCATCCATGGCAAGTGTTTTCCATTCATCTTGCTCATCTTTCAACCCTTCAAACATTTGTAAATCAGTTTGAATCTCATGGTTCACCACACCATGAGGAGTCTCTTTGCTATCATCCATACAAAAATCAGAAACATAGGAAGGAGACCATGAACTTTGCAACTCTTCAAGATGTTGCTCATTTTGGACCTTAGATTATTGAAGTGCTTCTTGAGCATCCTTCAGACAATCTTGGGTGGAATTCAATTCATGTTTGAGCTTGCAAATTTCCTCATTATCTCTTATGGAGGCTTCATGTAATATTTCAGCAAGCTCAATCAAATGACTTCTATCAAAAATCAAACACATGATATTACCTTTAGTTGTTGATGTTGCCTTTTGGATCTTCTCTATGACTCCATTGGAAGTTTGTGCCCCCAAGGGATCATCTCTCCAAGCCAATTGGGACACAAGTGCGCTAGTGACTTGGAGAATGGCTAGAGCCTCTTGAATCTTCTTGTCATTCATCTTGAGTGACCCTTTAAAATGGGAAAGCTTATGAAAAGAAGCTTTCTATTCCTCTAATACATGATCAACCTCGTGAAGCTCATGTGGTGATGGTGAGATTGATCCTAGGTCCTCTTCCTCTACTGCAAAATATTCATCTTTTCCAGAGTCGTGAGAACTTGTACTTGCAGTAGTCTCATCAAGTGGAATCTTTATGTCACCAACATATAGGAATGGACATTCATCAGTAAATGTCTCTCCATGGCACCCATCAGTAGGTATCCCTCCACTATAGCATCCATAAGTAGATGCTATTTGATCCAAGTTCTCAGTGATAGATGCCTCTGGTTGATTCTCAATAGAACAAGTGATAGCTTCGTTATGCTGATAACCATCATTAGTAAGGATTGTGATCTTATCCTTCCCAGCACTACTTTTGGCCTCCTCATTTCGCTCCTCCAAACATATATGATTTTCTCTCCAAGGTCTCTTGCAAGAAGGGCATAGACCTTTCTTCACTAACTCCACATCTTCATTCTTGGGTTTATACCCAAACAAAGCATTCACAAAAAATTCAAAAGGAACTTCTGAGTATGACTTCATCGTAATAGCATATGCTTGATATTGTTGGGGCAAGGTCTTGCAAGTTTCCCCCCACCATGCTATTTCTTTCAAAGGATCTTTCCTTGGTGGTGTGGTCCCTCTATCTGCATATTCATTGTACAAGTGGTCACAAGAGTAACCATCATCATCATCTCTAAGTGTGAATTGGGTAGAGATACTGTAACAGGGTTTCTCATCCACATAGCTGCCATCATATTGTTTAAAATCATTTACCTCTGGGGCATAGAAAGAATACTCTTCCTCATACGGCTCATACTCTAAATCTGGACAAGACATGGCTCTTACAGCTGGAAAGACTTATGAAAATTACTTGTTTTCTAACTGCTTTAACTCGTTGAGTTTTCAAATCTGATTTAATGTGACTGAGATTTGACAAACATTCCAGCCCATACACTATAATTATTCCCAACAGAAAATGCAGAGGATGTCTGATATTAAATAATTTTATGACCTGTTACAACCGCCAAGCTTGCACTGTAAGGTGACCTTCGATCTGACTGCCTGGGAACTCCTACAGTTATCAATGATGGATAGGCTATCCAACAAGGGAAGGGGAGTCTTCTCAACATGCTATATGCCCAACATATGATTACCCCAGCAACATTCAGACTCCTCTTCTTTCTACTGTAGCGACACCCTCTTTATCCTGTAGCTTAAATAGAGATGGCTGTCTTTTTCTAGTGACTGGTTTTGCAGTTGGTATCTGTAATGTTCCCGACTTCTTCCTGCAGCAACATATTTATGCTTCTCACACTGACCGGAGTATTGAATTTGTGAGCAAGTAATAGGACTAATGCCTTATAACCCTTTTGCAACTCCTGAAGGTTGAGTGGCCTCTAACTTCTTTGACATTGTTAATGATGACTTTCGTCAAACACTTGGTGTGAATACTACTGTAATGTGCAATTTTCCTTAGCTTGAAGTGTTTTAAGATTCAAATCGGAAGTTTTCCCCACTCCAATCTGTAGCTTGATTGCAGAAGTAAAATGGAGACACCAGTCAATACAAGTGCTTCCCTAAAGAATGCAAACAGTGATGTTATTCTTCCTGTAGATGCCACTATCTTGCAGATGGAAAACGAACTGTAGAATGTCCCGAATGGTGCCAAATATCCTTCGGTAGTTTCTACGACCTCTACAATGGATACGGCATTCTTATCAAAGACCACAACCACGACCTCTAGAGTCCTTCCCACGAGACCACGACCCTTTAGACAATCTCAATCTTCTCCTCAGGGCTGCTGCAGCTTCTCCTTAGGGTTACGGTCCTCTTCCCCTGCTACACAAGTTCCATTCATGGCTTTCTCTTCAGTTCTGCATCTCTCTTTCCCGGTGGCGGCCTCCCTTTTTGTTGACGAGACTCCCCTCAAGGACGTGACCTTCTTATGCTGTGCGGAAATAGATTCGTTTTCTGGTTTCTCTGCACACTCGTGGCCACTTCTAGGGCTCACGATACTCTCCAGAGAGCGTCCCTTCCTCCAGCTATCGGCTCATCCACACAAGGAGCACGACCTTTCTCATGTGCACACTGCCCTTTCGCTTACCCCGGTGCTCCACGAGTCACAAACAAGAAGATTCTGCCCACCTATAATCACATTCATCAATTTATCACAGCCAGATACTGTAGGATACAGCCCTCACAATTGAACATGGGTACAGACAGCCAAAATAATAGAAACTCAGCCTCTGCCGTAGCTTGCAAAACTCCAATGATGTTGAACATAGTCCCTTTTGGTAGATTAGGGTTTCCTTGATGGAGATCATGACTTCTATCGCCTTCACTTATTATTGGTGGACAAAGCAGTCAAACGCTACTCATGATGCACACGACCCACCTTTTCTTGTGGCCTTCAGTATTCATAGAATCATGATTTCTGCCACCTTCAATTTTGTGATGTCCCCGCTCTTAGCAAAGTTGCAGCTGCCATCATCCAATTTGACCTGAGATGAACTCGGTCCTATGGATAAATACGGCCCCACTCTATAAAATTCAACTCCCACAATGAGTCATCAAACCTGGATTTGAAATTACATACATACAAGAAATGGAAACCCTCAATAGATTCCCACTCAGGCTGGCAGGAAAACCAGCTCTAATACCACTGTATTATCCCCGATTCGGGATGATCACAAACTCTATGAATTTGTCAACCTTAATCAATTTTACATTGATTTATAACTTTCACCAGCAACATATATTCTCATAGACATTTCATCAAACACTTTAGACACATTCCATAACACATCACAATGGCGAGATAATATTGGCACCATTATTATGACCAGCAATGAGTAAACAATACAATAATTATGGCTATGATATCAGCTACCAAGATACAATCAACAAGAACCTGAAAGGTAATGCCAACCCAGATGATGAAGCTCCAATGAAGACCCTGAATGGATCCTCCCCCTTTGTCCAGCTAGGGTGGATCCATCATACCACCGAAACTAGACCAGAATGGATGGATGGAGTTTGCCAACCCCAAATGAAAACTCTAGGCTAACCCCTAGACGGTCTCAAGAACAAATCTCCAAATATTCAAGCATGCCTTTTCCCTTTGCCTCCGCCTCCTTTTATCCTTGGAAAGTTTCCAATACCATGGATAAATACCATGGGCCAATAAAAACCATGTTCTATTATCTACTTGTTGCCCATACCATAGAAAAATACTATAGAACAACAGAAACCATGCACTGGGTAATTATTACTTCCCCTTAGCCAATAATTATTTTCTCCTTATTTGTCACCATTAATAATTTTCTAAATGCTTCTTAAGTGACCTTGGTCTATTTTCCTTAGGCCAAAATTGGGGACATGACAGGAGGATTATAATACTAACACCCCCCCTAAATGCTAACTTGTAAAATTTTTGGGCCCTAGTAACTAAGACCATAGGCCACTCATTATAGCTAAAGCAAAGTAACTGCTTAATACAAGAAACTGAGAAAAAACCACACGGGAAAAATGCCCCCCCTCAAACTAAGCAGGCAGAATCATGATAAATCTTGTTCTTCTATAAACATTTATCCTAGTACCTAGCATGTAGACTTATCCATCTTATATCTGAAGGAATCTTCCTCTTTGGAAGAAGAATAATGTGCTCAACTGAATCAGAAACATAGACAGCTGCTGGATGAAAACTGAACTCATGTAGAGCAACTAAAATCAACTGATAGAAGAGAAAAAGTGCTTGAGGATTCAAGCCATGTGAGGAACACTCAAGAAACTGATATGTTGCAGACTTGAACAACAAACCATGAGTGGAAAAATCAGCCCCAAGTGTTAGGAGCAAGTGTCCAAGCGCATGCAAAATGCCTTCCTCTTTACTAGTTATGTGAGGAAATGAGCATGTGACCAAAGGTAGAGAAGAGCTAGGACTGTGGAGAGAGAATGCTTGAGCTCCATAATCTGATATAGCATTAGAAATATCTAATGATTCACAAAATAAAATATCAGCAACTTCATAAGAGGAAACTAACACCAAATCCCTAGCAGCAAATTTGAGGAAGACTTGCGGTACTTGATTTTTCACACCGAAATTGGTGAGAGCAGCTACAAGCATGACTAAAAGATCTTGGAATATAAAATTTGAAGCAAATAATATCATATCAGATCCAAATAAGATCATATCAGATCCAAAAGTATGGTCCACCGAGACGGTAGATGCACATTTTTCTCTTTCTTCAAAATTATGAATATTGGTGCATGCAATCCTGTAGGAATTTGCTGGAAGATCTAGATCAAGGAGAGCGAATGGACCACTCCTACAATCTGATATTTTTTCCAAAATATCCAAGTAATTACTTATCTACACACCAGAAGCAACATTAGAGGGAGAGAAATCAAATTCCTCTTCACTTTCAGAAGCAATCACTGGCAAATTTTGCACAGATTTTAAAGGAGAATCACTGGAGAATGTTTGCATAGAAGTGCAACAGTGTTTTTATTCAATATCAGAGATTTGAATGTCTTATTCTGTATCATCCATATGAGAATATGAGATATCAGAGATCTCATAAACTTCTGGATCATCAGGAGAAGGAGTCACTTCAAGGAGACTTTCTTCAATTCAAATTGACTGTGTAGAAGATTATGATTCTTCTTCATCTTGAACAAATTAATCGGAGCGAGTAGAGGCCGAGACTTTTGGATCAATAACTCTTATGGTTTTGGGTCTGCTCTCCAAAGTGATATTATGATCCTCACTATGCTTGCTAAAGGTTCTGTCCAATTTTGTCCAGAGATCCTTTGGGTATTCAACATATTTAGTGAGGTAGCGCAAGCTAGGAGAAAGGGCCATACCTATTGCTCCAAAATATCCATCACCATCATTTAGTGAGTCATTCTCATTCTCATAAGACTCTTTTCCAATTCCAATAGACCCCTCATAGAGATCTTGTCTCTTCAGAGATGCAATCATCTTCAACTTCCATTCTGAATAGCTAGGGTAAGAAGAGGAACTGATGGATCCATTCGAAGCTGTATCTACAAAAACAAAAAAGGGGCACTGTAAGGTCAGACAGCCTGCACTTTTCAAGTTTTCATCACACCCATATTATTTAATAAAGAAATTCTTGATCAACAATTCCTTTTCTTAGGATTTTGTGGTAAACTTGTCGCTTCTGGTGCAGAGCTGGAAGGAGCAATTTTGCTCAAGAAATTTGATCCAGTAGGAGATCTGTACAAGGAGAAGTGCCTTATCTTGTTGAGGCTCTGATACCATATAAAATTGAGCACATAGATCTATGGATCAACACACAACTCACAAAATAGATCAGATAATTTTACTTAGGAATTGAAGCCTTGAAACAGTGCAAAAAATGGCTTGCAGTGGTGAATGCTTTCATTAATCAAAAGTAATTGGATAATTAATTACAATGTCATACAATGGTATTAATAACCATTCAATTCGAATGCATGAGAGAGGAATTTGTATTGATTGACTCTAGCTAACTACATGGATAACTAGACATGTCTAAATCACTATCGGAGACCAACTAGTTAGCTCCAATTGTCTAAATCAGTGCACCAGTCAATTAGAATCAGTTAACTAGTCTAACTGAATGTGGTAGGTGAGGAAGTTTTCCTTCCCACATGCAATCAATCAATGATTGGCGCTAACTGAATGTAACTAGATGTAACTGAATGTAACTGAGTCCTAACTAGGCTTAACTAGTCACTAACTGAACTCAACTGAAGGAGGTTGATTCTGGCACTCCCAGTGGCTCCTAAATTGTAGGGATTGGTCTAGGAGGCTCCTAAACTGATGCATGCAAGTGAATTCAGTGGCAATTAGCCTCAACTAGTGTTCCCCACACTCTAGTAAATGGTACATGTGCCCCAATTAGGCCATGTGGACCCAGTGATGCTAGTGACGAAATATAGACTGAAAAGTATCCTAATTTAGACATACTATTGACCAAATTGGACAAGGGAGGATTATAATCCTAACAAGATTAGTGTGTGTTGTCCCTAGAAACAAAAAATTTCTAATATATTTTAGATATTAAACGTTCATTTTAAAGAGTTGTTGTTTACTCAAAGGGTGGCGGAGATGAAACCAATGGTGTTTTGACTCGAAGGAAACAATATGACTAAACAAAACGGAAATTGAAATGCAAAAGGAAACCTACTTCTCTTTCTTTTCAAAATGAAAATTGAAAGCCACGAAAGAAAAAAGTATTTTTATTTTTTCAAGAACAACGACATGCCATGCAATTTAGACTAGAACCCTAATCTATGTGCATACAAAGCAACTATATGTTATTTTTAATTTTCTTTTATAAATGCAAAATAAAAAGGACCTATCAACTAATGCATGCAAAGTAATGTAAGAAAATCAAATAGACTATTGTTCTACACCCCTCAAACAAGCCCTAAGGTCCCTTAGACTGGATAGAAACTCTCTTGGAAGGAAATATTACAAAGGTAAACAAGCCAACCACTTTGTCATGAAGAGACTAAACAATAATAATGACACAAACAAGGGTCAAGAAGGTTTGCGGTTTAGCTTAAACCTACATACAAAGGCTGCTCAACACCTTGTCCAACAAGGTCAAGCCAAAGAAGGTGGTGGTGGGGGGGGGGCGGGGGGAGCAGCAAAACAAGTTCAAATACTTGAAAGAGACTTACAAATTAGATAAAAATCACTCTAAAGAGAAGACACTATTCCAAAGGGGTCATGCATAGACAATAGACCCATAAAGACCTCTCAAACACCCAAATAACACCCAAAAATGATGAAAAAACTCATATACTGGGGAAATTGTGAGTTTCCCTAAGGCAGGTCATGAAGGACATGCAAGTTTCTAGTATACATGGTCATGAATGCATCTAGAAATCGCTACTCTTCACTCTAGAACATGCGAGTGGGTGGAAAACAACCCAAAAAAGGTCCAAAACTACCCTAAGAAGGCAGGGGAGGTGTTCTTTTAGACTCAAAGGTTGATCCTAAGTTGTAAGAAGGACCTGAAACCTTAAAAACACTAGAAGAAATATAAAGAAACCCCAAACAAACAAGGCTCTCCCCAGTGGAGTCGCCAGTTCTATTGTAGAGGAAAGTGTTCCTATGGCTAGGGGTTAAGACGCCATCGCCATATTAAGGTTTAAAGACAGATATACAATGTTCAACAAGCAAATATAAGCAAGACACAAAGATAAGTAAGGTACATACGTGATTCACTGAAGGCTGGTCCAAGATTTCTCTAGTCATTCCTCTTGCTCCTCTTGCTCCAAGAGACCTGTAAAACAATTTGAACCTTCCTCAAGCCAAATAGACTATATCAAAGGATATTATGTTGAGTAAATCATGAAACCCTAATTTGATAAGCATCATCATATAATCATAATAGAGATTAAACACACATTGAACAATGATTTGGGAAGAATAAGGACATCAAATCTTTATTAATCGAGTGGAAGAAGTACAGAGTTTACCTTCCCCTCTTGCTAGGCACCTCACGATACCTTGATCTAGTTCTTATGTTTCTCTTCTCCAAGGAACTCAGCGTCCAAGATCTACAACACTAGAAGATGGAAATATAGAGCAAAGGTATGGGGTATGAGAGTCCCAATTCCACTAGCATAACAATGTAAAGGTTCAAGTCCTCTCCATAGACCTCTCTCCCTCTCTTATATACTTTCTTGAAGAGTAGGGGTCGAATAGGGATCAATTACAACTTCCAAATTAGTTCCAAAACCACCCAAACTGACCCTAATTCGATAATTAATCATATTGTATATTTTTTGGCCACTACAGGTGAAAATAACGGGTCTAATGAAGCATAGTCGCAAATTCCAAAGGTATAACCGCGGGTTCCCGTAAGCAAAGTCACGGTTAGGTTAAAAAATCTCATTTTTAGGATACTTTCTAGAATTTTCAGGCTTTGGTGTCTTCTAGAAAGTCTTTCCTTACTTAGATACCTTTCCAACAGCCTAGAGAAGAGGTCAAATAGAGTTACAAATTATAGAAACGGATCCTCCAATATAGGTTTTTTTCAATGACTTTCATGAAGTGTCGACATGCGACGAAAACATGGGAAAGTGATCACAGGAAGAGATGTGTCATTTTAGGCTATAACAAATGGCATGCTATGTAAATTGTCTAGGTAAAAATTTCACTAGACACATCTCCCATTCCCATCATTACCCCATGTGAAATGGGGATACCGCTTGCTTAAATCATTAGGAGCACACATAAACCAAGAGGTCATACACTTAATCTGATGAGGAAAGAAGAATTATAACCACACCATGAATCCCTACAAAAAAAATTGTGAGGATGCATGAGCCATTATAGAGTAACTCTTGACATCCTAATGTTATGTACACACATAAGATATCATTTTAACTTAAGTCACATAGAGAGGAAATTCCATAACACCAACACCAACTAGATGTCCTTGTCTATCTCTGGCATATGGTAAGGCAAGTTGAGTAGGTTGAAGTGTCTCTGAACCAGCTGAAAGTGTCTATGTAAAGTGCCTATGGGAAACGATAGATCTCATATGTTGAATTGTTGGATGTGATAGAATATCACATAGGAAATGAATATCATGTCACCCCAATACATGACAAGGGGTAGCATCTAGATCCATATATGGGACATGTACTAAGTGATAGAGTGCATGAGAGCCTCAAAAAATATCTGGTACTCCAAGCTTGTGGTACAAGAAGCACAAACAATGTTTGCTCAAACGAGAGCTCATCCATGTCTTGTTCCTATCTAAGAGTCACTTCAACATATCAGTATGACATGGGGAAATGATACCCTCCATAATATATCACTAAATCAAAAGAGGGAATTTAACTAATAAGTAGTAAAAACATAAAGGAAATCTATCTAAATTCAATGCATAAAATCAAAGATGCAACAAATAAGCATGCATGTGAAAATTTAAACTAATTCTCATACTAAAGAGCTTATTCATTCTTCAACCTCTAAGTCTAAGGGGTGGTTAATGAAAGTAGAGTTTGATATTTTTTCCATTGATTGGAAGAGGCAACTTCACCATCAAGGCTAACAAGATACAATGAGTTAATGCCATAATATTTTCTATTTGGTAAGGTCCTAGCATATACTATCAAATTTTTTGAGCATGCTAGGTTTCTCCTTTTTCTTATTCCAAAGGAGGAAAAGGTCTAAGGAGGACAAGATCTCCTTCAAATGACATTAGCAAGGAAACTTTATCAAATTTCGCTTTAATTCTTCCTTTATTTCTGATAATTTGATCAAAGGCCTTTCCCCTAGACTCATCATCTCAACAAGTTGACTAATCCTTTCTTGTATTTCCTCTCAATTATTGGTGAATGGTGATACACATTGATAAGTTGAGACCTTTAGGTTAATAGGAAATTTGGCATTCATCCCATACACTAACTCAGAAGGACTCTTCCCTATTGTTGTTCAGGAATAAACACCTTATAACCGAAGGTCTGGGGTTACCAACATACTCTTAAAACTTGCAGGCAATCAAATTTAAAGTACATAAAGGAAACAAGAAGATAGGATAGACTCACTCGATTCACGACGGTTGATCCAAGCTTTGTCTTCTCCCACTTTGCTTCTCCTCCAAAGCTTTCAGGGATGTTTCTCCTTCACCTGTAAAGAGAAAATCCTCCAAGTGCAAGCTTATACCAGTGTATATAGGACAGGTTAGATAAACAGTATATAGAGTGCTTAATCATAAATATTCATAAAACCATGATACATGAAAGACATTCAAAACACATTTGGAATAAGTATTCTCTTTATTAACAATGGTGAATGAGTTAAGGTTACAACCCAACGCCTGAAACAAGGACTCCTCTGCAACCAAAGGATTCTAAGTTATGATGCTCCAAAGACTTCTGAATAGATACCGCCAGCATAACTTTGCCCTCCAAGTATGATTGATTAATACCCTCCCCAAGGCCTTTATTTATACTTAGTGAAATAAGGCAGTTTCGAGGGTTGAGGAGGTTGAGACAGTTAAGATGGTTATAGTTAAGGGCTTAACAAATCTCAAATAATCGCGATTTATTATTTTTAATGTCAAAGGAAAGTGTACGCAAGTATTGATACTGGCAACCCGTGTATGACACGCGAGTTTCTCCAAGGGAAACCCACGTACAGATCTGTACGCGGGTTGCAATGACAAATACTCACGTATAGTACACGACATGCTGTAGGAAAAGTCGCGTATGTACGCGGGTTGCATATAGGCGAAGGCGCGTACAACAATTGACATATTAAAAGGTAAAAATGGCAAGATGGATGGATGATGAATGTATTTCATAACATGCCCATCTATAGTGTTTTAGGCAACCTTCAATCCATAAATGTCCTTTTGTGCACCAACATAGGAAATGTCGGCACTCGGATGGAGAAGTACCATTTGGGTTGATAACAGATGCCCCCTAATGTGTGAGGTCAGAGGGAAGCGATGGCCAAAATACATTATAATCTTTATCTTTGGAGAACTCAGAAATCCAATGGAGCAGAGGTAGTACCTGAAACAAATACATAATAATGTCATATACAAAGTCATATCTGAAGATGCTATGTTCAATATACTAGAACACTAGCTCCTTTACAATATTTGAGTACATCATATGATACAGGTACAAGACCACGTATATTACAAAGGTGGATCGAAGCCACAATATACAATGATGATGAGTCTTCAAAAATTTGGAAGCTGTGAACATAAATGGAACATAATATTGCGCAACTTAGTCCATAGATGAGGAACTAAGGTCTTCATATGCAATCCCAAAGAACCAGTACAATCCAAGCCATGTGAATAAATGTAGGCTGAAGTCGAACATGGAAAGGATTCAACAGTTTGTTAATCAATAGGTGATAATGGACAACTAAAGCAAATGAATTCACCAATGATAGAAGTGAATCCTGAGGTACTATCATCAAAACTCTAGGTCTTCATCATCAGGAAGTACTGAAGCGGAACCATACTGTGATAAGGAAGGAAATAGATCCTCCAACGGATCACAAGAGTGACTAGGAACTGGGCAAAGGAGGGGAGACACAAGAGATAATAGGTAGAACAATGATGGGATCAGGATAAAGAACAGACATTGAGTTAAGTCCTTGAACAGTGAGCACAACACAGAGATGACCCAAGGAAGCTTTTAACTTTATAGATAGAATGACTAGACTTATCTGTCATGTAGGAGACATGATCAGATTCCCTAGATATAATGGACAAGAGGAGGAGTAACAAACTCGAAGTAATAGCTGAACTGAAAGTGAACACTAAGACATGGGTATCGAAAAAAACAGAGAGTGCTATGTTCAAGGATGACATGCTTCCACTAACTGAAAACAAGAGAAAACTTCTTCCTTACCTTCCTTGTTGAATTTTAACGAGTCCAGGAAAGTCAACTCATATCTCTCTTCATTTTTTAACAAGCTTGAACAGAAGAGAAAATAATGCTTGATAGTGTCATTGATTTGTGGATTTAATGAGCCCGAACTAGTACATGGTCGACGATGTTTTCATAGTTTAGAGAGTCTGAAAACACCAAAGAAGACTCCAGGGGGGGTGCTTTTTCGTCCAATTTAGTCTCCTGAGGCCGAAAAAGTATAAAACAAACCACATAAGAATTCTCTTAGCTTTCGAAGAAGTAAGGCGCACCTTTTTCATATTTAGTCAGGAAGGTCCGAAAAAGGTTAAATTACCACCTACCCAACGCTCCTTCAAAAGAAACATATAGCCTGAGTTTTACGAGTGTGAAGGAAGGAAAGATCACTCGGAAAGATCCATTTGATTATAAGAAATGGGGCTTACAACAATAAACTCGATGCTTTGTTCTTTAAGGTTTAACGAGCATGACAAAGACATAAATTACACTCAGAATCTTTTTCATGTTTTTGTCCAGAGCACGAAAAAGAGAAAACTAAGCTCATACCGGGGGTTCCTTTTCCGTAAATTTTAGTCGCTCAGGTCCGAAAAAGTGATAAACCTATGCCTGAGAATACTCTTCTCAATTTCGAAGAAAAGAGAGTGTTCCTTTCTCGTATTATTCCACATGGTCTGAGAAAGTGATAACCTACCACCAATGTGGATGCCCATTCACATATTCTTAACGATCCTAAATGGACAAGTTTACTTGGCATTCAAGTCTATTTTGAGGAGTCAGACCTAGGCCTAAAGAAACTCAATATCTTTCCCGTGAAGTTTTAACGAGTCCGAAAAAGTCTCGCGTCCTCCTTATTGTTTTTAACGAGCTCGAAGGAGAGCAGAAAGAATGCTCTAAATGCGAGGAGATGAGTGTCATAGGCAAGAGAAACTAGTTCCAAGCGCGAGGAACAAACCTATGAATAATGCAAGGAATGCAAGCAAGATAAGGACACTTAGGGAACGTCTCCTTAAGGTAAAAGGTGTCAAGTTACAAAGTCAAAATGATACAAGGCTTAGCGACGATGAGAACAAAGATGAGGGATTATACAATGAGCTAAAAGCATGGAAGCCGGCATCAGGCTCATAAGCACGAGCAGGGCACATGCAAATGCATTTATAGCTTGAACAACAAGACAAGGCCAGTGAACAGTTGTGAATCCAACTACAAATCCTGTCTCCAAGAAACAACAACATCAAGATCATATTCAGAAGAAAAGATCTGATGTAGGTCGCTTTGGCAGAAACACATGTGACTTTGCTATCTTCTATAAAAGGTAAATTCAAGGTAGAATCAACCGAAGAAGATTCTATAGCACCAAGTATCGAGGGTTTATAATCAATAAGATCAACCTCAGAAGGAGAGCAAAAATCAACAAGGGATATAGAGTCTTCAGGAACAAATTCAATATCACAGGAGTTGAAAAATTCATAAGAAAAATCAAACTCATCAAGATCACTGACTTGCTGTTCGAAGGAAGAGTCCAAAAAATCAACAAGACCAACATAAGAAGACCGATCCATGGGAAAATCAGGCTTACTAAGCAAATCAGGGTTAGACTTAGTCACAACTGAACAAAAATCCAAAACAAGGTCAGACTGTATCAAAGACTCTAGGAAGACTTCATCCAAAAGAAGGAGACCATCCGAGATAGGACACATGTCTAAACTTTCAAATGGATTGACAGAGTGGAGATTAGGCCCCACAGTCTGTATAGGATGACTCACCTGGTCAACTGCTGGGACCAAGTCCCAAGAAGGTAAGCATGAAAATAGAGGCTGCTTCTCAGTAGCAATTGAATGCAAAGGACAAGAGGCCACATAGTTCACCTGTGGTGGGGTAGTGTCTATAGAAAAACTGGGAATCAATAAAGAAAAGACCTGGTCTCTAGTTGGGTCAGGAGAAGGATCAAGAAAATCCAACTGATCGATACTGACAATTTCTTCGCCATGATTAAAATACATCACACGAAAGAATGTTGACACCACAGCTTGCATGGCATAGATATAATCACGTCCAAGGAGCATATTGAAGTCCAAGGGGTCTTCTATCACCATGAAGTCAACTCAGACGGTCTTCCCACCCAAAGTAACAGGTTTTTGAGCAAGAATTCCCAAGGCTATACAAGTTCTTCTATCAAACTCCAGTAACTGACTAGTAGCCGACACAAGGCTGGGAGATCCCATGCCTCGCCAAGCATGACCAGACAAGATACTAACTGAGGCTCCTTCATCAACAATACAATGAGCAATCGTGTATTGTTCAACTTTGACCTTTATCTGGAAAGGTGCATCAGAAGGAAGGCGCGGCTCAACTAGGCTATCCCAATCAAAGGAAGCAATCCGAGATATTGGTGGGGGTTGATCCGAAGCAAGTTCAGTGCCCCCCTGTTCAGTAAGTTCTGAACCGGCAGTGAAGAAAATGTGACTAGCAGACACTTCACTCTCCCAAGGAAGAGTGGGATTGATCGATATTGAAATCGATTCAACCGCTTCATCAAAATCATTCTCCGTAGGGAGAGTGGGATTGACCAAAGATGACATTGGTTCAATCACATCAGGATCACTCTTTGGAAGAAGAGTGGAATCAACCAAATCTGAGATTGGTTCGAATGCTTGATCAACCAATGGTTGAGTAGGGCATTGAGAAACTATAGGGTGTTCAAAAACGGGATGAACATGAAACCAAACTCTTCTTACCTCTTCAATAGAAGGGCATTTATAAGTAAGGTGGTCTCCCTCACAAATCTTACAAGGAAACTTGGGCTTGTGTTTTGAACGGGTAGTCTTTTCAACAGTGTCAAGATGACTCACAGTGGCTGATGAATTGTCTTCAGCATGAAGTACAGAGGTTGAGAGACTACCCCCAGCATGAAGTATAGAGGCTGAGAGACTGCGCCCAGCATGGCTTGCAGAGGCTGAGAGACTCGGTCCAACATGACCTGCAGAGGTTGGAAGGGCACCACCAGCATGAAAAACAGAGGTTGAATGGTTAGGATCAATCTGCTTTGCAATAGTTGAGTGTGTGCCCCCTTGCTTATGTGCCTTCTTCCTATTCCTCCTTCTTTTACTTCTTTTAGACTGTCGGTTACTAGTATCAGTATTTTCACCGCATGAGGTAGAAGGAGGAGGAGAATCAACTACAGGTGAAGGGGAACCAGTGTTTTGATGCCCTTGATATAAGGAGCTTACTTGAGAAGCATCATGAGCATTCAGGACAGTTGGAGTCGAAAACAACCACACTGGTAGCCCTAGGGTGAATCTAGGTAGATTCAGGGTGGTCATCAAGGGAACACCAACATTCCCCGTGAGAGGAATAGTACAAGGAGTTCCCAGCATGGGGATCTCTTGGTTGGTGTTCAAAGGGGTGTTAGCCATAGTTTTAAACAAGGAGACAAAATCTGAGGTTGACCGGCAACCAAAATTACAAAGCATATACCTAAAGGCACACTAAGTACAGACAAACCACACAGCACTCACTAAAAATTCCTAAATCCAAATATACAAACAGGTATAAGATACGCTTTCCAAAAGAAAGCAGATAGACAATTACTTGCCGTCCCTATAGATGTTATTAGGCACAAGCGGAGGAATCACCCACCGCCCTCCCACACCTTCTATTGGGGTTACCTTCCAAGCCCGTCCAAGGTCAACCAAAAATATCCTTCTAGTGTACCTGTGTATGAACCCTAGATGTCAAAGAGACTAAAGGCTACCTTAACTATATTGATAGTCTGGGGGGACAGTCGCAAGCCTGGTTCGTACGCATGGGCAGGGTAGCAAAGCCCGAAACCCTGTCTAAGACAGAATCCCCAGATGCGCAAAAACCTTGGTCTACGCTTTGACAAGGAATCGGAGGGTTATCTCCTTAGTCCAAGCCTCCACGCGGCCTCATGCTTAACTCCCGTTTGAGAGGAGCTTCCCAGATACAATCAATACAAAAAAGGGTTTACCTAGTGATTGACCAACTATGTCTAAGATTTAAATACTTGTGGAGTGTTAAAACTCCCTAGTCCACAATTCTAGCCTAAGCTAGTTGGTGTATGACCCTATAAAATAAAACTTACTAACAATTTTTAAATTATATCGTTTATTTTAAGGGTTGTTTTTAGTCAGAGGGTAAATGGCGTGAAACTTATGTGGCATTTTGACTCAAAGTTGAAACAAAATGACTACACAAAGAGAACTAAAATGCAAAAAGCAAAAACTATTCTCTTCTTTTTCAAATAGAAACTTGAAAACCACAAAAGAACAAATTATTTTTATATTTTCCAAAAACAATGATATGCCATGCAATCTAGACTAAAAAACTAATCTACATGCGTATAAAGCAAACATGTGTTTTTCTTTTTCTATTATAAATGCAAAAGAAAACCAAGACTATATTTTTTGTAATTTTTGAGATTATATTAAAAAACTAAAAACAAAACTACTATATGCAAATCAAATGCAAAAGTTTCTAATGTTTTCTTTTCATTTTTCAAAATGCTCAAAGACTACTATGCACCTAAAATGCACTAAACTTGAGTATGCTTGAATTAAACTAACTGTATAAAGTAAGCAAGGTGAAGTAATAATATTAATAAGACCAAGGATCAACCACCTAAGGAATACTTGGAACCCTGGCTTGGGAGGACACAATGACAAGAAATCATCGAAATCACACAAAGGCAAGCGGCAAACCAAATACTATCTGAAAATAGAATGGGATACATAGTGTCCAAAACCTTGATCACTGATTCAGACAACCTACACTTGAACCTATAACCCAAACAGGCAAACCTACTTCAAAATGCAAACATAAGACAATCCAAACAAAAGAAACTCAAGGGCTTTACAAGAAAGCACAAGGTGTGGCCAACAAGGTCATCAAACTAACAACACAATGCTTATAAGGAAGACCAACTAACAAACAGGAATCATGAAAGGACAGGGACAAGCAAACCCTAGCCCAAAAATCCCTATTTCAAGGCTTGTACGCGACTGTGTATAAGGGCAACTCGTGTACTATACGCGACTGTCATAGAGAGCAACCCACGTACACAGGCCTCTGTACACAACTGTGTATAAGAGAAACCCGCGTACAGGTACACAATTTTCTCAAAAAGAAGAAAAATCCACAAGGCCTTCAAACACTATGGTAAGCATGAACCAGGAAAAGATACCACACACAAACTCAAGGCAAAGACTAGTCAAGGGTAAAAGAAATAACCTACAGCAGTCTAGGCTCCCCAGCGGAGTCGCCAGTTCTGTTGTTCAGGAAAAAACATCTTATAACCGAAGGTCTGGGGTTACCAACATACTCTTAAAACTTGCAGGAAATCAACTTTAAAGTACATAAAGGAAACAAGAAGATAGGATAGACTCACCCGATTCACGACGGTTGATCCAAGCTTTGTCTTCTCCCGCTCTGCTTCTCCTCCAAAGCTTTTAGGGATGTTTCTCCTTCACCTGTAAAGAGCAAATCCTCCAAGTGCAAGCTTATACATGTATATAGGATAGGTTAGATAAACAATATATAGAGTTCTTAATCATAAATATTCATCAAACCATGATACATGAAAGACATTCAAAACACATTTGGAATAAGGATTCTCTTTATTAACAATAGTGAATGAGTTAAGGTTACAACACAATGCCTGAAACAAGGAATCCTCTACAACCAAAGGATTCTGAGTTCTGCTACTCCAAAGACTTCTGAATAGATACCACCAGCATAACTTTGCTCTCCAAGTATGATTGATTAATACCCTCCCCAAGGCCTTTATTTATACTTAGTGAAATAAGGCAATTTCGAGGGTTGAGGAGGTTGAGATAGTTAAGATGGTTATAGTTAAGGGCTTAACAAATCTCAAATAATCGCAATTTATTATTTTTAATGTCAAAGGAAAGAGTACGCGAGTATTGATACTGGAAACCCACATATGACATGCGAGTTTCTCTAAGGGAAACCCGCGTACAGATCTGTATGCAGGTTGCAATGACAAATACTCGCGTACAGTACGTGACATGCTGTAGGAAAAGTCGCATATGTACGCGGGTTGCATATAGGCAAAGGCGCGTACATCAATTGACATATTAAAAGTTCAAAATGGCAAGCTGGATGGATGATGAATTAATTTCATAACATGCCCATCTATAGTGTTTTAGGCAACCTTCAATCCATAAATGTCCTTTTGTGTGCCAACATAGGAAATGTCGGGACTCGGACGGAGAAGTTCCATTTGGGTTGATAACACCTATGACTCTTAGTGGTGATTCTATCTTCCCATAAAATATACTTGATTTTGTTATCCAAATTTTTCTTGTTATCACCTATGGTTCTCTTCAAGATATCCATCAATTTTTTGTTACTTCGATCAGCTAAACCATTCCCTTTTGGGTAGTAATTTGATGAATGTGATAGTGCAATACCATATTCAAATAAAAAATTAGATAAGGCAAGTGAAATAAAGGCTTTCACATTATTAGTGGTGATTTTAGATGGGGCCCCAAATCAAGTAACGACCTTATCTTCTAAGAAACTCATAACAATTTCTTCAGTTGCCTTCTTTGTTGCAATGGCCTCCGTCCACTTAGTAAAATAGTATGTAGCAATTAAGAACCATCACTATATATTACTAGAGTTATCTTTGAATTCACTAGTGAAATCTACGCTCCATTGTTGAAAACGTGCTTCTACAACAATAAGTTTCAAGGGTAAAGAGGCAAAATGTTGTTTCCCAAAAAATAATTGTCATGGATTACAAGACCTAACATAAATATGGACATCATGGAATAATGTGAGCCTTTATATAGTATCTAGCTCTTAATATCTTATGTCTAGTTGTGTGAGCAACAAAATCCCCCGCATAGAATCTAGTATGTAATTATTCTAAGAGTTTGTTAGATTCTTATTTTGTTACATAACTAAGAATTATTCCATTAGGATTCTTCCAACCATGGCCTCCTTTGATCAAGCAAAGATTAATATCCTTGAGCCTAAGTGTCCTTCAAGAGAGTAAGATAAGTTGTTAAGACAAGGCACATTCTTCAAGTAAAATATAACATCTCTACACCGTGGCATGAGTTTCCAACTCATCAAGTGTCATGTCCCCAATTAAATAATTTCCAAATAAGACTATTTGCAAATGATGTTTCACCAACCTACTAGTTCCCTAGGTTGAGATGGAGACATAAATTTTTGTAATAAGGGGATATGGGACCCAAAAGGACTTTAGTTTACCATATTCACATTTAAATGGGTCACATAAATGATAAATGATAAGAAAATAAGGTGTCATGGATTCATGAAGACACTTAGAAGCTTGTGAATCCTTTGGGTGACTAGATTCCCCACACACTTGGCATGATATTCATCCAAATTCGAACACATGGGTAATGTAATATTATTGGATGGTAATGTGGTGTAAAATATCATATAATGAGCCAAGGAAGTTGAATTTGTAAATCAGGGTAACTCCCATGGAAGAGTGTGGAAATTGAACCCAAGAGATAGAACAATTACAATCACAAAATTGCTAATCAAACATGCAAAATTAACACCAAAAGAGACTGAAATTGGAGCATAACACTAATCTGTATTGAGTAAGTGTACAATAGTCAACCTTATAAAGTAATAGGCTACTGTAATATATAATTACATGAGAGATTTGATTGCATAAATATGCCATTCGAAATAGTCAAAAAACAAGCTTACCAAAACTAGTCAAATCCCCCATAGGTGCATAAAGCAGTTTCCAAATCTAGGTAGATGCTCACGAATTGGATAAGTCAAGTGGGAAAGATAAAGAGGGATGGAAAGACAACTCATACATGCTTTTATTTGGAGAAAATGAGGGAGGATGATGTGGGAAAAAAACAAGGCAGTTACCACTAGTCTGGCTTTCCCTTTTCCTTAAATCAGAAATAAAAAAAGGCAGCTTTACAGAAAAAGCAGATATGTGGTTTGGAGAATCTGGAATAAAGAAGAAATGCTAAAATGGGTTTCCAGGATGTTTCTCAAGTGCTCCATGACTCATTTTTAGCATGTGTTGACTTCTAGGACATGTAGAAGGCAACTAGCATAGAGTGGAATCTAGAAAACTAGGTAATAAGACAAAAATGATTAAATTAATGTCTACGGTAGGTAACTATGGGTTGATTATTTTAACACCCCCCCTTAAGCCTGAATTTATGAGTAAATATCATAAAGATATAGGGCCTATCAACAAGGATTAGTCACCCTTTACATACTGCTTGTCCATACAACCAAGGAAAGAGGCAAAAACCCTGTGGGAAAATCCTCCCTTAAACATGGACAGAAAAACAAAATTTGGAAATATTGTCATCAATAATGATTCACAACATTATCAGCAATCCCCAGTAGTGATTTGAGATTGCTGAAAGTCGTCTCACAAAAAAATTTGGTGAAGATGTCTGCTACTTGTTTTGAAGATGCATAGAAGAGTAGATGAATGGTACCATCATGCACAAGTTGTCTGATGTAGTGCATATGGATCTCAATGTGCTTGGTTTGTTGTCTTTAAACTGGATCATTGTAGATTTGAATGGTTCTCTAATTATCACAGTAGATAATAGTTGAAAACTATGATTCGAATCCACATTCTCCAAGTATTCCTTGCAACCACAAACATTGAGTTGTTGCATTTACAACTCCTCTATACTCTGCTTTTGTAGATGAGAGTGCTATGGCACTCTGCTTCTTGCTTGACTAGCTGATTGGCCCTTCTGCAAGCATGAACACATATCCAGATGTAGACTCTCGATCTGTGTTGTCACCTGCCCAATCACTGTCAATAAACCCAATCAAATCAATATCATATTTCGCTTTGTAGAAGGCCCCATGAGTTCTTGTTCCTTAAACAAATTTTAGGATCATTTTGGCTACCCTCTAGTGGATCTCACGAAGCTGATCCATGTATCTCGAAGCCACACTAACTGCATAATATAAGTCAGGTCGAGTGTGTGTAAGATAAAGCAAACACCCAATCAACTGCCTATACAGTGTATTATTTACCATAGGAGAAGAACCTGCTTCTTCAAGCTTAACTCCTGAAAGGAAGGGAGTCTTGCTTGGATTGTAATATTTCATGTTGAACTTGTTTAGCAAATATAAGGCATACTTGGACTGATGTACTTTGATTCCATGTTGGGATTGAGCAATTTCAAGACCCAAGAATTGGCTCAACAATCCCAAATTTGTCATAGAAAATGCATGGTTCATTGCATCCTTCAAGGAGGCAATATATTTCTTTGAACTTCCTATAATCAGAAGGTCATCCACATACAAGACAATAATCATCAAAGAACCATGAATCAACTTCAAATAGACATTAGGATCAGACTTGCATCGAACAAAACCCAGTGATAACAAAAAGGCATCAATCTTGGCATACCAAGCCCTGGGGGCTTGCTTGAACCCATACAATGATTTCTCTAACCTGCACACTAAAGATGGATTAGAAACAAACCCTTCAGGTTGCTACATTTAAATATCCTCAGTGAGATCTCCATTTAGGAAAGCACACTTCACATCCATGTGATGTACCTCCCACTGCTTCGAAGCTGCAATGGCTTAAGCTAACCTTATGGAGTCCATGTTTTCCACTGGTGCAAAGGTTTCATTGTAGTCAATACCATGTACTTGTGAGTAGCCCTTGTCTATCGATATTGCCTTATATTTCAAAGGTGAACCATCAACAACAAACTTAGCCTTGAAAACCCACTTACATTGAACTAGCTTCCTCCCTAGGGAAGATCAACCGGTTCGCAAGTGTTGTTCTTCTGGAGTGAGCTGAATTCTTATTTCATGGTTGTTTTCTATCTTGGATAATGTGTTGCATCTTCATATGTCTATGGATCTGATTCAACCATCAGATAGCACTTCTCAGCAAATAGGGGATCTTTCACACAAAGGGCACTCTCAAATTGAGATCTAGTCCTCCCAGTGTCATTAGGATTTCCTGCTAATTCTCCAACTGCATGAATGGTATTTGTTGCCCATTTTGGTCTTGTAGGACTGTTAGGATCTAAAATTAAATCATCATTATTAGAAATATTATAATCAGCAAACTCATTAGTCTCTTCACTTACAATCAATGGTTCTGGTGGTGAAGAGGACTCTCCAACTTCAATTGCTGATAAAGGCTCTTCTTGCAACTGAACACTTCTTTCAATGAAAGTTTTTTTAGTGCTCAAGTTGATCAACTTGTCCCTTTTCAATCTTCAGAATACCCAACAAATAGGCACTCTTGGCTTTGGGGCTGCAAATCCTTTCTCTTTTCAGTTGGAATTCTAGCCCAAGCCTTTGATCCAAAAATCCTGAATTGGGTCACATCTGGCTTGTGCCCACTCCAAGCTTCGAAAGAAGTCATACCATAAATATTCTTATGAGGTACCCTATTCTGGATGTAGGATGCACAGTTTATAGCCTCGGCCCAAAACTTGGGTGGCAAATTCTTAGCCTCCATCATGTAGGTTGCCATCTCCTTCAATGACCTGTTCTTTCTCTCAGCAACACCATTTTGCTATGGTGTGTAAGAGATCAAATGATGCATCTGAATACCTGCATCTTTACAATACTGAATGAACTCAGACTTGACATACTCACCACCATTGTCAGATCTGAGGATCTTGAGTTTCCTCCTAGACTGGTTTTCAACCAAGGCTTTAAAGACCTTGAAGAGGTAAAAAACTTTAGACTTATGCTTTAGGAAGTGAACCCAACATTACCTGGAAAAGTCATCTATGAAGGTCAGTGCATATTTGGCTTGACTCATGGACATATGAGGGAATGGACCAGCAATCTCACTGTGGATCAACTCAAGAGGTGCAGAGGTTCTCTCATGACTAGCTCTCTCATATTTGTTCTTTGGGTGTTTTCCTAGGATATAACCTTGATAGGTTCCCTTAGAAAACTTGATCGTTGGAAACCCTATGACCATATCTTTTTCACTCAAATCATAAAGATACTTTTAGTTAAGATGGCCAAATATTTCATGCCAAATCCTGCTTGCCTCATTAGCATGAATCAGAAGAGCAGAGGGGTTTGAGTAGGGTAGAAAATGGGAAAACATGTATACCTTCGAAGTGTGATCAACAACACCTTTTGCTATGAATTTACCATTCGAAATCTCGGTGATTTCAACATCATCAGGGGAGAAGATGACCTTCTTTGGAGACCCAGTGTGAGTCATCTGATACACTGACAAGAGATTAGAGGCAAGACCTGGAACATACAACACATTATTGAACTTACCATGGTCAAGATCAATCCTTCCCTTCCCCAAACTATTTGTGAGAGATTCATCTCCCAAAACTATTGGTGGACTATTTGACATGTCAAGAGAGGAGAATTCCTCTTTTTTCAAAACCATATGTCTAGAAGCTCCAGAGTCTATAATGAAGCTAGGTGAGCTTGATGTGCCAGCAACCAAGGCATGTACTCTCTCTCTGTCCTCTAAATTTGATCCTCCTTCCTTCTTCTTTGAGCAATCAGGAAGGGAGATGTTATTCTTCTCCAGGAGTTGGGTCAACATGTCAATTTGCTTCTTCATACAAGAGCTCTTAGGATGATAGCCCTTACTGCAGTATGAGCACTTGCTCATTTCTCCTTTGTTCTTTTTCTTCTTGGAGTTCTTCTTGGAACCTTGGGGCTCCTCTTGAGACTTGTTCTTGTCTCTCTTTTGCTCAGGTGACTTTTTAGCTTTTTTCTTGCTTTTTGAATCCACCCTTGAATCTCCAACAACAAAATCTTGGTCTTTGGAAGGTTTGATGGTTCCCATCATCACCAACTTATCTTGTTCTTGTGTGAGGGATTCCATGAACTCTGCAAGCTTAGGCATATTCCAGGCTCGAGCTGTAAACTTGATGGCATGGAAGGTCAAAAAAAACACTGAATAGTCAAGGCCAAGCTTAGAGAGTATGGCCAAACCTAGTTTCTCTTCCTTCTTTTCTATCCCACACAATTTTAGCTGCAAAACAAGGGCTTTAAACTTGGAAAAGTAGAGTTGCAAGGATTTGAAGCTACTGGGAATCAAGGAGATCAGCTCATTCTCGATTTGATGTCCTCTTATCTCATCTTTCTTACCAAAAATATCTACAAGCTTCTCCCACACTTCATTAGGTGATGTCAATCCATCAAGATGGAAGAGGAGGTCTCTTGAAATGCTTAGACACAAAAGACCATAGGCCTCATCCCTCCTGTTGTGCCATTTGATTTTCTTTGCAGCTGCATTGGGCTATGCCTCAGTTTCCATAGTCACCCTGTAGAGAACTTTCGCTCTCAACAATATCTCCATCTTATCTTTCCACTCAAATAAATTGAATGGAGTCAAGATGATCTTCTGAGATTGGTCCATAGCTCAGAAACTGTGCCCTTCAGTCAGCAGAATATGCTCCCATTCAAGATGTCGAACCTGCAATAGAAATATGGAAGGAGAGAAATTGATCTACAAATGCTCTGATACCATGTGGAAATTGAACCCAAGAGATAGAACAATTACACTCACAAAATTGCTAATCAAACATGCAAAATTAACACCAAAGGAGACTGAAATTGGAGCATAACACTAATATGTATTGAGTAAGTGTACAATAGCCAACCTTATGAAGTAATAGGTTGTTGTAATATATAATTACATGAGAGATTCGAATGCATAAAGATGCCATTTGAAATAGTAAAAAATCAAGCTTACCAAAACTAGTCAAATCCCCCATAGGTGCATAAAGCAGTTTCCAAATCTAGGTAGATGCTCACGAATTGGCTAAGTCAAGTGGGAAAGCTAAAGAGGGATGGAAAGAAAACTCATACATGCTTTTATTTGGAGAAAAGGAGGGAGGATGATGTGGGCAAAAAACAAGGCAGTTACCACTAGTCTAGCTTTCCCTTTGCCTTAAATCATAAATAAAACAAGGAAACTTTACAGAAAAAGCAGATATGCACTTTGGAGAATCTGGAATAAAGCAGACATGCTAAAATGGGTTTCCAGGATGTTTCCCAAGCGCTCCATGACTCAGTTTTAGCATGTGTTGACTTCTAGGACATGTAGAAGGCAACTAGCATATATTGGAATCTAGGAAACTAGGTAATAAGACAAAAGTGATTAAATTAATGAAAATCTTGCTTACTCATGCCCTTGTATCACTAGTCTTCATGGATTTGGCTTCAATCTTGAAGTAGTTTTATACCAGATTTGTATGAGGAATATTGTATGAGTTGGATGATGTTTGGAAATCCATATATGATGTATTACTCTGTAATTTAAATTCCATATCCTCTAAGGGTCGAAATCCAAGAAACTCATGTGTGAAAAGATTGCATTCCCATGCCATTGAATCACTAGTTTCCATGACTTTGGCTTCAATTTTAGAGGAGTATTGTATCATATTTGTGGGAGTGTTTTACTTTGATTTTTATGCTTATGGGGAAGAAATTTTTATTCCATATATTACCATCATGTTTCATATTACTCTCAGAACCATATATTCTACCTTTCCTATGTCAAAGTCTAGCTAGTAATGCAAATTTCCCTTAGGCAATTCCTATGAAAGTTACCCTACAAATGTTGTAGAACATAATCCATTTGCAGAACTTAATCAAAATAATTAAGGACAGAAATTTATGTTTGATATTCATCCCCATACTCTATTCTTAAATTTGGGAGGGTCGTACTAGATTTGGAGAGCTATTTTGGCCATCACCCTTTGGGGGGATTTGAACACAATTTCCTGGTAATTTTGGTCTTTTTGTCATTATCCCAAAAAAAGTTTGTAGAGCTATCAAGTATGATACAAAGTATCTATAAACCACATTGGTATGTTTTAAGAATCACCATACCATCTCCTTTCAAATTCGGGACCATTTGGTTAAAGTTAGGACCCTCTAGAGTCATGACTAGTTAAACTTGAATTTTGCCCAATTTGTGCATTTCTCCAAATTTACAAAAAGGGACATTGCATCAAGGACCATATGGATGTTATAATTTCTTGTTCTAAGGACTTCTCATTTCCCTCTACCAACAATTTGGTTAAACCTTACCCCTTAATGATCTTTGTAGGCTTAATGTTAAGGTCATACTCTTGTATCTTTGACATTTATCCCTAACCCCAAGGAAATCTTATTGAGCTAAGAAATCCCTAACAGTTGGATAAGGGACATAGGAAACAACCTTTGAATACCCAACATTAGTCCTAAATCGAACCTTTGAATACCCAACAAAAGTTCTAAATCATTTCAATTATTTAATTAAGGCATAGGCTTGTTTCTTTTGTAAAAGCTCACCAACTATTCTATTTTTAGAGGCAAAGGAAAAGATGATGAAGTATTTGCTATAATCAAGGCTTACTAAAACAAGGGTTGATGTCATATTTTGTTTGATATTTTTGAATTCTTTCAAGCTATCATCATCCCATTTGAACAAGCAATATTTTTTCAACAAGTTGGCCATTGGTTTGACTATCTTAGCGAAATTAGGGATAATTCTTCTTACAAAGTTGATCTTACCAAAGAATGATTGTAAGCATTTTAAATTTTCAGAAAGGGTAATCTTCTTTATGGAATCTATTCTAGCCGGGTTAATAAATATTAACTCTTTAGACACAATATGACCGAATAAATTTCCTTGATCTACTCCGAATATAGTCAATTTTGGATTCAAGGAGATTCCATATTGTCTACATCTCTCAAATACCTTCCTAAAATGGGAAACATGATCACCCTATTTCTTGAAACTACCATTAAATCATCTTGATAAATATCAAGAATTTTCCGAATTAAATCCCTAAAGCAAATCCATATCCCTTTGAAAAGTGAATCCAACATTCAAAATTCCAGAAGGCATCCTTAGATATTTGAAAGTTCCTTTAACGTCACTTACTCAAAACTGACTTAATTTATTTAAAAGTTGAATTAAACATAAACACCCACCGCCATTTCGTGACGAAATCTTCCTTTAATAAAAGACATGCAACATCAAAAACTTGTCATCAATCATCATACAACATATAAATAAAAATAGGAGGACCAGGATGTATAGCTATCCATCTTTTAGTTACTCTTTGAATATCAATCTCATTCTTTTGGTTAGCTTAACCATTAAATTCCTTGTCCGATTGTTCAATTTCAAAATTGGATATTATTCTTTATCCAAGTATAGATATTATTATTATGAGTTTGAACCCTTTTGATTTGAAGAGAGGGACTAGGTTCGATGTCAAGTTTTACTTAGTGTAATAGCTAACAATTTCATTTTCCCCCTTTTTGTAGGTTTTCCCTACATCAAAATGATCCAATCCGTGGAGAATTATTGGGAACTTTTCCTAAGGGAATTCCTCTTGACCTTTTCGAATCTCTTCAAATTGCGAGCTTTGGTTTATTTAATTGTTTAGGTAAGAAGCATAGGGGAAAGGGTTTTTTCCCCTCCTCTACATGTCTCATATAATTACCACTTGAGATAATTTATAACCTGTTACAAGAGGTACTCCACTTGGGAGGGATGAAAGTTCGTGATTGCTTCCACATGTCTTAACCCGTACTTAAAGTTTAATGAAGGACTAAAAAACTCGGGAGAAGTGAGCTGGAAAAGGGATTTTACTCTACCCAAGTGATTCAGTGTAGAACCTTCACAAGAAGGGTATCTTTGCTTGACCAAGGGAAAGCCCTCGGGTTCGACTCCACTCCATGATGGGGTTTTTTGGTTATTCTTATAAATATCATAGCAGTGTAGTTCATGAGGTTTTGAGTTCATGACTATTGAATATTTAGAGTGGCTGCGTTTCGAGAACAAGAAGTTTGAGGGTTGAAAATAGAGATAAGGGTCCATCTACAACATTTTTATTCCATGTATAGGTAATGTCATTATTCTCCTCCCAAGATTTCCATTTTTCCATTTAATCTGTTGAACAATTCTTATTATCTTACAATTATGTAATCTCATAGTAAATTTCTTCTTATTGGTTCTTTGGATGAAAATTTGGTTTGTAGGTGTGAGGGAAACGAAGAGGAGGGAGAACCCTTCATTGGTAAGAGAGATAGAGAAGGCATGCGCTTGATAAGCTTGCCATCGAACCTCGTCCTGTTTCCTTAGTCCAAAGGAGTATTGGTTTTTGTAAGAGACTTGCTAGCATGGTCTTGCATTTACAATAGGTTATTTAATGTTCGGTTCCAGCTTCCTACTTGTAGTTAATATTTTTTTTGGTTTTTTTATCTCATATACAGATCATGAGAGGGTTTACCCTAATAAATTTCTTAATCGGGCGAGATATCCTTGCAAATGTAAAGTTCATGTACCCTGAGAGGGATGAGGGTCTCTCCAACATACCTATATAAAGCTTTTATTTATATAACAAGGACCTATATTTTCATTCATCGCATTTGGTTGTATGGTTACAAACATATATTTATGTAATTCATTGTTTCTTTTTTATCGAGCCTCCATATAAGTTGTCTGTTGGTAATTACAATTTATTTTCTTTTGCAAAACAGTTTGGAGAATGGTGTTTTCTCTTTAGTTTCTTTCCAAATATATAGGCGTCACTCTCTAGAAAAGGGTTATCCCGATGATATGTGAATTCTCTCTCGAGAGAGACAAATGAACCTTTTTTATCATAAACCCTATTACGCTAGAATGCATGATAGGTCTTAAATGTTATTGTTGATCTTTAACTTCTATTTTGCAAGAAGAACCCAAGTGCATAGCCCTCTAGCTTAGACAGTCACAAACTAAGGTCATAGTTATTAAATTGCATTTGTATATTGTTTTCTAATGATTTAATTTCCTGTACCTAGAAGGAAGAGAAGAAAAAATTCATCAAAAAAAATTGAAAGAGAGAAAAGGGTAGGGTTTAAACCTGAAAACCTTGGACTTACACGTGAGATAAATTATTTAGTTTCCAGTTCTATATTATGAATTTCTCTTAGCTCCTTCTAAGTGGCTTGATTTCCGGCCCTAAAGCGGACCCTGAGACATGGTGTTTATATTTTGTGTGTGATAAATCTCTTCCAAACTTAATATTTGGATCTCATTTTGAGCTAATATGTTAATTCCATCCTATGAAGTTTTTTTCGTTATCAAACTCGATGGTTATTGCGTAACTGTATGATCACAGTTTGGATGGTTAATATTGTAACTGTTTTTTTATTATTATCGTTCTAAAATTTTGATAGTCTACTCTACAGTTTATTTATTCTATAGTACTCTTGTAAGGAAAAATGAAATTATCCCTATTTGTTTTATTAATCACTATTACAATAGTGATTATATATATAATGGATTTAAGGGCCTACTGTGTGTGATTTCTTTTTCAATTAATATAATATTTAGTGATCTTTCTCACTAGGGTACATGACCCATAACACTATATAATATGTACTTGTTATTTTTATATGTACATATATAAATGTAAAAGGAAGAATGCTTGAAGTTTGTTTTTGTATTGAATGATGATACAAGCAATCTAATTAACTTATAAAAAAACTGAACATTCGAACCCAAAAAGATCCTACCCTAAGAATGAAAAGTGATCCATATACATTGAAAGCTTAACAAAATGAGATAATCTGCATAAAAATAACTGATAGAAAATAAAGAATACTAATGGAAATAGTTGAATAAACTTTGTTTCTAGAAACTTTTACATTCTTTTATTTAAGCAATTAACCTAAGAAATATTTAACAACAGAAGAATTGACAAATCTAGAACCACATATTATCTATTCGGATTAAGAACTAGAATCCTATAGCTAATTAGGATATTAAAAACCCTTTAAAAGTTTAACAGATTTCTACTAAAATTTAATTGAACAAGAATACTAACAATAATTTTAACACTACTGACTAGCAGAAGATTTTAACAGAATAACAATACTTATTATACTTATTAGTCTTTATTACCACTAATTGCTTGAAGAACTTCCACTTTCCTCCCAACCACAAACCTTGAACAATATTCTACTCGTTCTACAGGTCACCCTCGAGCCAGACCAAGCATAATAAGAAGTAATAACCCAATTATGGTTCTCTATCTTAATTACTAATGAAAAGTAGTCACAAGGTGTTTTACCAGCTCTAGGTAATTATTGTAACAAAATCCCCTTCTTAACACTATCTGTAACACCCCGGTTTTAACCCCGCTTGCATTAAATATACATGGTACATATATTGTAAATAATCATGGTGAGGAGCTAAAGGCAAAAGCCCCACCATCGATTTGGTTATGATATGTCTCGGATTGGAATGGTCACCGATGGTATATCAGGACTTACGGCATATATTAAATTGTGGCATCATGTAAACATGCAATTTTAATTAAATAACCCAACCAGCTACGTTCACTGCAACTAAAATGAGAAGGGGCATGATTCCAAAGGATAAGGAAAGGGGAATGTTGAACATTGAGTCATGGGGGAAATCCATGTGTCACCACCACCCTTAATTATTCCATTGTTAGTTGGGGCGGCGATTGGCTAGCAGGAAAACCACCACCATGCCCACGCCCACTCACACTCTCCCCACGACGCATCTGTTGGTTTGTCCACTCACCAGATAGCGAGTCTGTTCATCTCCTCTCACGCGAGCTAAGATAAGAGGTTCCACATTCCATTGCAGGGGGGTTCGGTTCCTTTCTGCCTCACCAATTGTTGGCTTGCAAGCATGTTAGTTCTTCCTCTGCCTCACCAATTTGAGGGATGTCGGATCAATTTTCTTTCCTCTGCTCATGCAGAGTTTGTGTCTTTTTCCACCATTGTCAGGCTACATAATGTTCTGTTATTTTCCATCATTGAATCATGATTGTATTCACGCCAATAGTTCTGTGGGTTGCATCTTCTTCCATTCATGCAGAGAACCGCTTCCTCTCCACGCATTATTGGCCTGTATATTGTTCCAACCTTCATGGTGGATCATGAGCTGAAGACTGCGACTCTGTTGCTGGATCGTGACCCGATTTCCTTGAGGATTGGATGTTGTGGGTTCATAGTTGTTGTGGACTGTTATTTGCCACGATTGTTTGGCTGTGTTTTCCCCTGTAAAAGCTTGCTTAGTTGTTTGGCTGATTACATGCAGTGTTTTTGTCCTCAGACTGCATTGGAGTGGTGAATGAGGGCCTAAGGTTCTTGATAAACCTGATGGACTGAGAACCACACAGACAGAGCTACTGAGCTGGCTTTCTTCTCCACAACCCCTGAATAGCACTGGAAGGGAGATCAAAGTCTGAGGGACTACGTTGCAAAGAAAGGGATGATTTCCTTGTGTTGGGTGTGGGTGGGTGTTCTAGAAGCCCGGCTAGTTTTGGTGTCGGTGTCTGTAGCTCTCCAATGAGATCACCAGCTTAATATTTAGCCTTTCCCAGCTCCTGGATGGCCTGATAAGCCCAACTTTGTTGACTTGGCTAATATGTTGTTCGCCTGATAAACCCAATTGTGTTGGCTTGGATGAACTGTGTACCCTTGTGGTGTTGTTATCCTTGGCTATGTGTAAGCCTGCTAGTTCCTTATTCCTTGGGGAATCATGCCTGGCTCGGGGGTGGCAGCGTTGCTGAGAGATTGAGGAGCATGCGGGCCTACGGTTGGGTGGAACGTTGCAATGACGTAGCTGGTTGCGGAACAAGTTCTTAATAAGATAAGTATTCTTGCCTAACTTGTGTCGACAATTATATTTACCATTGATGAATGATGATATACATGTTAAATGTTGAGTTGTATATGCATGAATGCTGCTTGATATGTTTTGTTTCCATTGTGTATATGAATGATTATGCTTTGTAAAATGTTTTTATGTTTTAAGTATCATGCTTCAGCAGTATATGTATGTATGTCGATGTTCATGGGGCTAGATGCCCGGATGATTTGATGTATCATAGCATCCTCTTCGTCGTTCGGAGGGTCGGGGATGTTACAGTGTGGTATCAGAGCTCTGGTTGCAGCATGGGCCTAAATGGGCCATGAAGATGCAGTGACAAATCTTATGCTGTAGCATTTGGGCCTCAGAGGGCCATGAGAACAAATAGCAGAGGCAGGTTTCCTTCTGCCCAGCAGCGATTAGGAAATTGTGGTAGGAAAATTCAGAAATTTTTCTAAGTGTTTGGTCGTTAGCACATCAGAATGCTTAGACAGTTGGATCGTCGATGCTTAGTTGTTTGACAGTCCGTCATTGCGGCTGCCGTGTGGACTAAAACGCTGACGTGTAGTGGTTTCGACCGCCAACAGAAGAAGAAAGTTTCAAAATTTTGTTTAAGTGTTGAAATCATCGACGGAAGTTAGTTGATGAGACCGCCGAGGGGTGTCGGCAAAAAATAGTTGATCGAGCCCCCGCCGTTGCGGAAGGCTAGACAACTAAGCGCTCGACGGGTAGAGCCTCCAACCGTCGATGGCGCAGAATTTTTGAAAGTTTTATAAGGAATGGGATTATCGACGATCAGAGGAGAATAGTCGTTGACATCGCCAATGAATAGAAGATGGAAGAGCCGATGCCACGGAAGACAAGGCAAGAAGAAAATTCAAATTTTGTCTAAGTCATAGGATCATCGGCCATCGAAGACGGTTAGTTGATGACATCATCGATGCTTAGGTGATTCCGTTGTCGATGAGCTACGTTGAGTAAAGTTTGTTGACCAAACGTCCGCCGTTGCGGAGATCGAAAGGACTAACCACCCGATGAGGAGAGCATCCAAGCGCCGATGCCGCAGCTTCTAAAGGCTTCGATCATTGATAGACCCGTGGCTACGGAAGATATAGTTCAATTGTGGGCCGTCGTTGCAGAAAGCTAGACGACTAATTGTTCGATGCATAGGACACCCGACCGCCAATGCAACATGGTTAATCTATGCTATCGCCAATGACGTTCGGAACGAATGACGATGGTGGACCCAATACTACGGATGAGATTAGACCAATGAATCGTTGATCAGACGCAGGATAATAGACCACTGCAGGCCCGATGCGGCGGAAGGAATCAGATAAGTAACGCATCGATACAGCAGAAGAACTTCGAAGTTTCAACTACCGAAATGCCCGAGGAGTAGTAGTTGACATCGCCAATCGGAAGCCTAGTCGGTTGCCCGTAGAAATCGTAGTAAAATTACTTTCCCCCGTTGCGGCTGTTTAAATGACTATGCACCCGATGAACAGTTGATTTCTCGCCGGTGCAAATCAGAAGTCTAGACGTTTTCCTACCCAAACACCAAAGAAAAATAAATGAACAGACCGTCGATGAGTTAGTTGGCTTGACCACCAAAATGTCAGAAAAATAACTAGGAAGAGGTCCGATTGGGCCTAGGAGAATTTAAGTTTTTCAAGGGAATTTCTCAGTGATTTTGCAAACAGTTTTCAACTGTATTCCAGTAGGTTTCAATAGATTCAGCAGACTGTCCGTGGTCACGGGGCTGAAATGAAATAGAGAAAATTATGTGTCTTAGCATCAGTGTTGTTTTATAAATTTCCAAAAGAAAAAGGTAAGTAATTTTGATTTATATTAATATTATGCATCTAACAGTTTGCTACCAACACATTTGCAAAACTATAGATAACTTCCAAGAGCGGTGCCCTAGAAAGAACAGTGTGGTAAATCAAGGGGTGGTTCAGTCATGAGAACCCATGATGGATATGATGCTTGAGATTCTTACGAGCGAGCAGAAGATGCCATGGGAGAAAATGTCCATAATGTAAATGAAGACATAGAGTCTAATGGAAGGAGATTCCAGGGGACACCGTCCGAGGTTGCAGCCACCATGAGAAGCTTGGTTAAATCCCAGGAAGAGCAGCATCAGTGGAATGCTGCCATATTGCAGAGTTTGATAGACTTGCAGAAAAGATAGATTCTGGACGGGGTACATCAAGGCCAGAAGGCAGTAAGAGCAACACTAGGAGAAGGAGAAGGAATTCTAGTGGGTCATCTGACTCTGAACGATCCAATGGAGATATAAGTTCATCTTCTCATAAAAGGAAAAGAAGAAGGCACCATAGGGATCGCTCTCGAGATGAATTTAGGAAAGCTAAACCTCCTACATTTGATGGTGAGATAAAGACTGGACAAGAGGCTGAAGCTTGGCTTCTTGGGATAAAGAAGTACTTTCAAGTACAGGATTATTCGGGAAACATGAAGGCAAGAGTTGCCATATTCAATCTTAACGGAAGGGCATCCATTTGGTGGGAACACTTCAAGCAAGTAAAGAAGATCAGTGAAAGAAAACTGAAGTGGAAACAGTTCAAGAAATATTTCAGGCAGAAATACCTTTCTGACAGGCATTATGATGACAAGATCAAGGAGTTCCATGAGTTGAGATTGGGACAGCAGACCATGGATGAATATGCAAATAAATTCTTGGAATTGTTGAGGTATGTCCGGTACATCAGAGATGAAAAAGTGAAGATCCAGTGGTTTCTGAGTGGATTGCCTCAAGCTTACAAAGATAGAATTGAGTTTTATGAACCAAGAACTCTTGAAGAAGCCATAAGGAAGGCTAAATATTGCTATGAGCAAAGCAAAGGTAAACCTTATTACCATAAGGCATGGAAGGACAAGAAGAATGATAAGTTTGACCAAAGGAGGAAAGGTTTCAAACCTTCTAGATTCAGGAATCAGCAAAAGCAGCCATCCCAAGCTGCGAGTAATCTAGATGGAGTGACAGGTGGAAATCCTAAAGAGCCACATCAGAATAAAGGTCCACTCAAATGTTGGAAATGTGAAGGACCCCACTTGCGCAGGTATTGTCCACTTGAGAATGAAAGTGCAAGGCCATCTTATAACATTCAGGAAGCAGAAACAGTGGGTCAAGTAGCAAGGGCAGTCCCTAGAATTTATGCAACACTAGAGGACCGCTAGGAAGATCATCAGTCAACTGTGGTTGAAGTTGCAGGTAAGATTGTTGAACAATTTATTTCTATTTTGATTGACCCTGGTTCTACTCACAGTTATATCACCCCTAGGGTAGTGGAGATTTGTGCTTTTAAGAAGGTAAAGCATGGAAAATCTTGGTTAGTTCAGCTAACCACTGGGACTCAGAGAAAGGTCAATGAAGCAGTAGAGAAGTGCCCATTGGTCATGAATGGATTGAACACTTGTGTAGATCTGAATGTTCTACCGCTTGGTTCCTATGATGTTCTCATTGGAATGGATTGGTTAGAAGCTCACCGAGTGAAGCTTGACTGTTATAACAAGACTTTTGAATGCATGGATGAAGAAGGAAACCCAGTAGTAGTGAAAGGTATTCTGAAAGTAATTTCAGAAAGACAGGATTCAGCAATGCAGTTGAAGAAGTTCTGTAGGAAAGGTTTCCAGTTGTATGCAACTCATATTCTAGAACCAACCGGTGATGAAACTCCTAGGTTGGAGAACTATCAGGTGTTACAGGAATTCAAGGATGTGTTTCCTGGTGAGATTCCGGGGCTTCCTCCAAAGCGGGACATTGATTTCACCATTGAACTTGTTCCAGAAGCTGCACCAGTGTCCAAGACACCCTACAGGATGAGTACACCATAGATGCTAGAGTTGAATATGCAACTGCAAGAGTTGTTGGAAAAGAAGTATATCCGACCGAGTGTGTCTCCTTGGGGAGCATCGGTTCTATTTGTAAAGAAGAAATATGGTACACTCAAGTTATGTATTGATTACAGACAGTTGAACGAGGTTACTGTGAAGAATAAATATCCCTTTCCTAGGATTGATGACCTCTTTGATCAAATGAGAGGAGCAAAGGTGTTTTCCAAGATTGACTTGAGGTCTGGTTACCATCGGGTGAGAATCAAGGATGAAGACATTCATAAGATAGCCTTCAGGACAAGGTATGGACATTATGAGTTTGTAGTGGTACCATTTGGTCTCAGAAATGCACCAGCTACATTTATGTGCCTTATGAATAGTGTCTTCAGCAAGTATTTGGACAAGTTTGTTCTTGTTTTCCTTGATGACATTCTTGTTTATTCTAAGAATGAGGAAGAACATGAAGAGCATTTGAGACTGACATTGCAAGTGCTTAGGGAACATCAGCTGTATGCAAAACTGAGCAAGTGTGACTTCTACAGGGATAGAATTTAGTACTTGGGTCACATTATCTCAGAAGAGGGCATATCTGTGGACCCTGAAAAGATTGAAGCCATTATGAATCAGCCTACTCCAAGAAATGTGATGGATGTAAGATATTTTATGGGACTTGCAGGATACTACAGGAGATTCATTGAAGGATTTTCCAAGGTTGCACATGCCATCACTTCTTTGCAAAAGAAGGGGATAAAGTTCGGATGGACTTCGAAGTGTGAAGAAAGCTTCCAGCGGTTGAAGAATCTTCTCACCAGTGCACCAGTATTGAAAGTTGCAGATCCAAAGAAAGATTTTGTGGTATGTACCGATGCATGCGGACAAGGGCTTGGAGGAGTCCTTATGCAGGACAACCACGTGATATGTTATGAATAAAGAAAGTTGAAGGAGCATGAGAAGAACTATGCCACTCATGATCTAGAGCTTGTAGCCATAGTACATGCTCTCAAGATGTGGAGACATTACTTGATGGGTAGAAGATTTGAGCTCAGAACAGATCACTGTGGCCTGAAGTATTTGTTTGATCAGCCTACTCTGAATGCTAGGCAAGTGAGACGGCTGGAATGTCTATGTGAGTTTGATTTTGAAATCATGCACATAAAAGGAAAAGAGAACAAGGTAGCTGATGCACTCAGCAGGAAGGTACATGAAATGCATGTGGCATCTCTTAGTATTTGCCAATCAGAATTGAGGCAGCAGATTGTTAATCATGTTGCCGGAGACGAACTGTATGAGCAGGTAAAAGACAAATTGCAGCAGCAAAGTCTTGAGAAGAGGTATGAGGGATATAAATTGGAAGAAGATGGACTTGTCACTTTTAAAGGCAGAATTTATATTCCGAATGTAGCAGATTTAAGGAAAATTGTTATGGATGAAATCCATCAAGCTCCATATTCTGGTCACCCAGGATATCAGAAGACAATTGCTACAGCTAGAAGGCGATACTTTTGGCCAGGTATGAAAAAGGACATGGCTGAATACATTTCAAGGTGCATGAAATGTCATCAGGTAAAGGTTGAGCATCAACATCCAGCAGGTTTGTTGCAGCCTTTGCCAGTTCCGGAATGGAAATGGATAGTTATTTCCATGGATTTTATTACAGGATTGCCGATGACTTGGAGACAACATGACTCCATCATGGTTGTGGTAGACAAGTTAACAAAAGCAACACATTTTATACTAGTGAAGTCTACGCATAAGACTAATGACATTGCAAAGATTTTTATGAAGGAGATTTTCAAATTGCATGGATTGCTGAAGGCAATAGTTTCTGACAGAGATGTCAAGTTCACTTCCAATTTTTGGAAGGGATTGTTTGCAGATTTGGGTACAAAGCTAAACTTCAGCACTGCATACCATCCTCAGACAGATGGGCATACAGAAAGAGTTAATCAGGTGCTTGAAGATATGCTTCACATGTATGTGATGGACAAACCAACCAAGTGGGAAGATTACTTACACTTGGTAGAGTTTACTTACAACAATGGACAGCAGGCATCCTTGGGGATGAGTCCGTATGAATCTTTGTATGGAAGAAGGTGTAGGACACCAATGACTTGGGATAACCCAGTGAACAGAGTTGTGCTTGGACCAAAATTACTCAAGGAAATGGAGCAAGAGGTTGTAAAGATTAGGCAGAATCTGAAAGAAGCACAGGACAAACAGAAAATCTATGTAGATAGGCATAGGATGAACAGAGAGTTCAATGTTGGGGATGGGAGCTGGAGGATGCCATGCGATTGGCACATCCATTTTTGTTCAATCCTGCGGAACACTGAGGCGATACCAGTGTGGCATTTTGTTCAAATTTTGTAAAGCACCGAGGATAGTGCTATTGAAGGGGGAGGGGAATGTAACACCCTGGTTTTAACCCCGCTTGCATTAAATATACATGGTACATATATTGTAAATTATCATGGTGAGGAGCTAAAGGAAAAAGCCCCACCATCGATTTGGTTATGATATTTCTCGGATTGGAATGGTCACCGATGGTATATCGGGACTTACAGCATATATTAAATTGTGGCATCATGTAAACATGCAATTTTAATTAAATAACCCAACTAGCTACGTTCTATGCAACTAAAATGAGAAGGGGAATGATTCCAAAGGATAAGGAAAGGGGAATGTTGAACATTGATTCATGGGGGAAAACCATGTGTCACCACCACCCTTAATTATTCCATTGTTAGTTGGGGTGGCGATTGGCTGGCAGGAAAACCACCACCACGCCCACGCCCGCTCACACTCTCCCCACAACGCATCTGTTGGTCTGTCCAGTCACCAGATCGTGAGTCTGTTCATCTCCTCTCACGCGAGCTGAGATAAAAGGTTCCACATTCCATTGCAGGGGGGTTCGGTTCCTTTTTGCCTCACCGATTGTTGGCTTGCGAGCATGTTAGTTCTTCCTCTGCCTCATGAATTTGAGGGTTGGCGGATTGATTTTCTTTCCTCTGCTCACGCAGAGTTTGTGTCTTTTTCCACCATTTTCAAGCTGCATAATGTTCTGTTATTTTCCATCGTTGAATCGTGACTGTATTCGTGCCAATAGTTTTGTGGGTTGCGTCTTCTTCCATTCACGCAGAGAACCGCTTCCTCTCCACGCATTATTGGACTGTATATTGTTCCAACCTTCATGGTGGATCATGAGTTGAAGACTGCGACCCTATTGCTGGATCGTGACCCGATTTCCTTGAGGATTGGATGTTGTGGGTTCATAGTTGTTGTGGACTGTTATTTGCCATGATTGTTTGGCTATGTTTTCCCCTGTAAAATCTTGTTTAGTTGTTTGGTTGCTTGCATGCAGTGGTTTTGTCTTCGGACTGCATTGGAGTGGTGAATGAGGGCCTCAGGTGCTTGATAAACCTGGTGGACTGAGAACCACACAGATAGAGCTGCTGAGCTAGCTTTCTTCTCCACAACCCTTGAATAGAAATAGAAGGGAGATCAGGGTCTGAGGGACTGCGTTGCAGAGAAAGGGTTGAATTCCTTGTGTTGTGTGTGTGTGGGTGTTCTAGAAGCCCAGCTGGTTCTGGTGTCGATGTCTGTAGCTCTCCAATGAGCTCACCAGCTTAGCATTTAGCCTTTCCCAGCTCCTAGATGGTCTGATAAACCCAAATTTTTTGGCTTGGCTGATCTGTTGTTCGCCTGATAAACCCAACTGTGTTGGCTTGGCTGAACTGTGTACCCTTGTGGTGTTTTTATCCTTGGCTGTGTGTAAGCCTGTTAGTTCCTTATTCCTTGGGGAATCATGTTCGGCTCGGGGGTGGCAGTGTTTCTAAGAGATTGAGGAGAACGCAGACCTACGATTGGGTGGAATGTTGCAGCGACATAGCTGGTTGAGGAACAAGTTCTTAATAAGATAAGTATTCTTGCCTAACTTGTGTCTGCAATTATATTTACCATTGATGAATGATGATATACATGTTAAATGTTGAGCTATATATGCATGAATGTTGCTTGATATGTTTTGCTTCCGTTGTGTATATGAATGATTATGCTTCGTAAAATGTTTTTATGTTTTAAGTATCATGCTTCAGCAGTATATGTATGTATGTCCATGTTCATGGGGCTAGATGCCCGGATGATTTGATGTATCGTAGCGTCCTCTTCGTCGGTCGAAGGGTCAGGGACGTTACACTGTCCCTCCCGAACAAACCATGTTGTTGCCATGATAGTTGAGCGCTCAAGTAATTACAACTGAACCCTTCAATGAACAAGAACCATTATCCCCTGTAATGTTCACACTCTGCAAACTTTTTCTTTGGGGAAACAACTTTTTTTGTTCAGTTCAGGTCGATCTCTGTTAATTAGGGAAAAAGTGAGCTTTATTCCTCTCATTATCTCCTTTCATATTCTTTTTATTCCAAAGAATAATATAAGTTTAAGTTTCCTCTCCATTTTTGTTTTTTAATTCAAAATCAAATGTTTCCCCTCACATAGATCTATTTCTTCATTATATTTTATTATTAATTAAGGGGTCGTGTTCCTTCCTAGTATGCTTGGTCCCTCTTTCAAGTGGTTGTTCGTCAAGAAGTTAGAGTATAAAATGAGATAATAATAACTTTATTTATATACTTCGATGCTCCATACTTATCTCAACCCATCATCGATAAATACATTTAAGACTATAACACTCTTGATGCTCTAGAGTCTCCTGACTCAACATCCAGTCAAATATTTAAATATAAATACTCTTCATGATCAAGAGTCTACAGACTCAAAATCAATTCCAAAAAAATTTAAGTATAAACACTCTTGATTCTCCAAAGTCTCCTAACTCAACATCAAATCCAAAAACAGTTAAGTATAAACACTCTTGATGCTCCAGAGTCTCCTGATTAATGCTCTAGAGTCTCTTGCCTCAACATCAAGTACAAAATAGTTAAGTATTATTTACAAATATTTTAGGATATGGGATATTACATCGCACCCCCCTTGAAAATAACATCGTCTCAATGTTAGCATTTTTTTTAATCTGAATTTTGAAATAAAAAGGGATATGCTTGCCTCATGGCATCCTCCCTTTCGCGTGTTCCCTCATCAATTAAAAAATTATTCCAATGTATTTTCGGCTGGAAAACAGTCCGCTTTCGGAGCTTCACTTCTCACTTGTCCAAGATACAAAGGGGTTTGGGCACAAACTCCCTTTCCAGTTCTACCTGTAGCAAATCCCAATCAATTACATGTTTAGGATCATACACATTTTTTGAAGTAATGACACGTGAAAAACATTGTGAACTTTAACATGAAAAACCATAGCAAGTTCATAGGCCACTGGGCCTATCCTTGTTAATATTTATAATGGTCCACAATATCTAGGAGCTATCTTTTTGCACTGTACTAGGCTTAAGGAACTTCTCTTTGCTTTAACTTTCAAATAGACATGCTCCCCAACATGATACCCTTTTCCTTTGCTACTTTTGTTGGCGTATTTTTTTGTTGAACTTAGCCTTCCTTCAAATTCCATAGTACTTTATTTACCAACTGCTCCAATTCTTTTTAGTAGATCTAGTCCTAGCATTAATCTATCCACTGGGATGTCCCATATCACGGAAGTTCTGCATTTTCTACTGTACAATACCTCAAATGGATCCATTTTAGTAGAAGTTTGATATCCATTATTATAAACAAATTCTGCCAGGTGTACGTACTCTTCCCACTGAGATGGGTTATGCATGACATACATTCTAAGCATGTCTTCTAGAATACGGTTAGTGTGTTCAATGTGTCCATCAGCTTGTCCATCAGCTTGTCCATCATTTTGTGGGTGCTAAGCGATGCTAAAGTTCAACTATGTATTCATCCCTAAAAACAAGGATTTCCAAAATTTCCCTATGAATTTGGTGTCCTTGTCAAAAATTATGATTTCCGGTATACCATGAAGACTGAAAATTTCTTTCAGATATATTTATGCTATTTGCACTACTTTATTGGTGGATTTTAAAGGGATAAAATGTGCAGCCTTAGAATGTTTGTCAACCAACACCATAACAAAATCATTGTACTTTTTACTTATTAGCAACCCTGTGATAAAATCCATACTTATCACTTCCCATTTCCATTCTAGAATGGGAAAAGCCCGAAGTAATAGAGTTGGGTGTTGGTGTTCAATCTTGAAAAGTTGGCATTATTGACATTTTGCTATGTAAAGAGCTACATCAGCTTTCATTTAGGGAAAAAATAGTTTTTCTTGATTGCAGAAACCATCTTTTGGTACCCGGAATGCCCCGAATAAGGTTGTTTCTGAAATTCATTCAAAATCATAGATCTATCAATAGTTATTTTTGGTATAGATACAATCTATTTTAAAACCAAAATATACTTGTTTCATCAATTCTAAAATTTTCATGTTGTTGACCCAGCTTGTTTTCCTGAGATTTTTTTTATATTTCTACATAAAATGCATCCTTTTTATTGTTGTCCTAATTCTTTCGTGCAAATCATAATTAGCATTGTTGATTGTTACTTCAGATAACATGTGTATTCTCTTATTTAAGGCATCAAACTCCTTGTTTTCTTTCCCTTTGATATGTTTTACCTCAAATTTATATTCACTTAAAAAAGCTAACCATATAGCATGCTTGGAATTTAGGTTTGGTTGTTCAAATATGTACTTTAAGCCCAAATTATTTGTTTTAAGGATGATTTTTTCCCCATCAAGTAGTGTCTCCACATTTTCAAGGCGTGAATGATGGCAACTAATTCTAAGTCATGAGTGGCATAGTTCTTTTTGTGTTCCTTAAGTTTATGAGACTCATAAGAGACAATGTAGCCATCTTGCATTAAGATCCACCTAGTCCTTCCTTGCAAGCATTGGTTCAGACAACGAACTCCCTATCTGGGTCAACCATTTTCAGAATAGGTGTTGTGGTCAACAAGTGTTTCAGTTGGAGAAACTTGCCTCACACTTTTATGCCCAAACAAATCTTGAATCTTTTTTTTGCAAGGATATTATAGGATAAGCTATCCTAGAGAAATTCTCAATGAATTTGCGACAATATCCTATGAGGCCCATAAATGACCAGACATCTGACACATTGGTGGGAGAAGGCCATTCCATGATGGCTTTTTATCTTTTAAAGTTCTATCACAGTGACTTCTTCCAATATTATGCGTCCCAAATATTGAATTTTCCTCTTATAGAAATCACATTTACTAAACTTGGCATATAATTGATGTTCTCCTAACACTCATAGAACAATTTTCAAATGTTCGTCATGTTCCTTTTCATTATTAGAGTATATAAGTATGTCATCTATAAAGACTAGTACAAATTTATCTAAGTACTTATTGAAAATGCTATTCATCATGCACATGAAGGTACTTGGTGCATTAGTCAGTCTGAAAGGCATCACTACAAACTCATAATGACCATATATGGTTCTAAAGGTCGTCTGACTAATGTCTTCCTCTCAAATCCTTACCTGATGATATCCGAATCAAATCGATTTTCGAAAATATATTCGCTCCTCCAACTTGGTCAAACAAATAATCAATCCTAGGGAGTGGGTACTTATTTTTTATAGTCAATTTATTCAACTGACAGTAGTCAATGCACATTCACATCGTACCATCATTTTACTTAACAAAACTGATCGGTGCTCCCCAAGGAGATACTATGGGTCTTATATATGCTTTCTCAATCAGTTCTTGGAGTTGCAACTTTAAATCAATTATTTCTAGTGCAATCAAGTGTATGGAGCCTTTAAAACCGACACTACCCCTAGTACAAGTTCTATGTAAAAATCAAAATCTCGCTTGGGTGGCATCCTTGGCAACTCTTTAGGAAATAGAGTCTTGGAATTCACTCAAAACTGGAAAAATTTCAATTTTCTACTTGTCTTCCTCATTGTAATTTTGGATGTTAACTACATAGACCAAACAACCTTTTCTAACACATTTCTTGGTTTGCATGGCTAAGATTTTCCTAAAAGAAATTTTCTTTGGTATACAACAAATTGTTTTATGTTTTCGTCATCATCAATGCAAGTGACCGTTTTATTCAAAAAAATGAATATTACACTATGTTGTTCCAACCAGTCCATGCATATCAACATGGCATAGGATCCTGAGGGTAGGATACTCAAATCTGCAATTGTTTTCAGGCCATTCATATATATTTAGCAACACTTTATCAACTCAGAATTTTCCTTTTTGCACATGTAGCTACCTATATCAATCAAGGTTTATTGTGTTTGGTTTTAACACGGTTTTAATTAGTTTTCAAGTTTAAACAATCTTTGTAGTTATGTAACTACGACATTCTCCTGAATCAATTATAATTGAAACCGGCTCTATTAGAATTTTACCTTCTATTTTGACCATGGTTGACTAATGATCAACTTGTATGTCTTCCAAGGCAACACAAATCCTAGGTGTCCTATCAAAATATTCAACAATTACATCCTCTTGCAGTTATGTGAAGTCTTGTTGCTTTTCATTGGATAGTCTTTAAAATATTAAGGGCCTTGACACCCCAAACACTTTATTGTTGTACGTGCTCTTTTATTTTTTGCATATGGAGCGGATTTATTTCTACTATAGGCCAACAAATTTAACTGAACTTCACTCCTGGTGAAGTTCTTACTATTTGGAAACCTTTTGTTTTGTTTTCGGTAAAAGGATGGCTTAAAGCCTTTATTCCTATTATCTATGGATGCTTTGCATTTTGCTATGCTTTTTCTAATATGTTCAGACATGTCTTGACTGTGTTCATGGCATATCCTAGCCTTATATAAATCCTCGTCCAGTGTCATAGGTGCATCAAATTTAATCTCATCCTAGTAATAGGGTGGAAGGCACCCCAAAAATTATCGAATCTTAACCTTTTTGTCCCTAATATAAGGAACATAGTGCAACAATTCCAGGAATCTATTGATTAAGGCATCCATTTTCATAGACCCCATTTTCAATTCATGGAATTCTTTAATCTTCTTATCAAAGTATCACTTATACATATACTTAGTTTTGAATTTTTCCCATTTGACCTTTTTCTCCTTAATATTTTTAGTGAATTTGAGATCTCGCCACCATTGAGGAACTTTCCCATTTAAATTGTAAATGGATAATCGGGCTTTCAATTCTCTAGGGTAATCATACACTTTGAAATATTTGGTCATTCCCAATAACCATTCCTCGGCCTTTTCACCTGTGTCTAACTCTCCGTCAAAATTTGGGGTTTTAATTTTCTTAAATTCTACCTAAAGCCCCCCTCTTTTACAAGATTTATACTTCTTTTTGCGAGGTGGGGATCAGGACGTGTTTGATGAGTCACTGCTATAATGTTGCTTCTTATCTTCCCTTGAGATGGAGCTAGTTTTAGGTGCTCCTTCATATTCTTGGTTGTCATTCCTTTCCTCACTATAAGGGAATTTCATTTTCTTACTAGAGGTATGGGATGTTTTCTTATTATTTTTAGTTTCGGTTAGTGTTTGTAATAGGGTCTCATTAATCTCATGCTACCCTTTCCCATCCTGGCATATTCTCATCCTTAAAACTTTCAAAATTCAACTTTTAGACTTTGTACAATTCTCATCAATTCAAAAGGTGTAATTGTCCTTTGACTATCATTTAGTTCAACATACATTGCCTCTTTCTTGGGCGTTGAGTTCACGTTTCCATGTTGACTAGAGGCCCTCTATTCACTCATGTTTGCCAGTATTTTCAATTCCGTTGTCTTGGATTTATGATCTGATCTACCAACCCTTCTTGTCAAGCTAAGGCTTCCTAAGCCCTTTACAATTTGTTATGTTGATGTAGGGTTTTTCCAGAAAATCCACAATAGTCATTTTCTGGACTACTTCTCATGATGATGGTTCTTGATTCGGAATCGAAACGTCGACTTACAGAATGACTACTGCGGATTTTTTGGAAAAACCCTACATCAACCTACCTCACCGCAGAAACTTACAAACTGAAATTTTGTTATGTTTCTGATTCTATTTATGGTCAAGTTAAATAATTGAGAAGATATTGAGTTATGATTTCCAAAGTCATTTTGTAGACCCGGTTTTGTTTGTTGTGGCAATGTTGTATATCTTTTATTTATACAAATATAATGTGCATAGAGAGAGAATACATATTAATAGTTTTAGTTCTCACAACGAATATATATATGATCCCAAAGGTCGCAAAGTGTTGCAACCTTGCTATAATACCATTTGTAACAACACTTACTCAACATTGACTTAAATTTTTCTTTTTTAAATTTAAATTAAACATAAATGCCCGCTGTCGTTTCGTGAATAAATCTCTGTTTAATAAAAGACATACAACATTAAAAACTTGTATTTAATCTTCATACAACATATAAATAAAAGTAGGAGGATAGGATGTATAACTATCCATCTTTTAGTTGCTCTTTGAATAGCAATCTCATTTTTTTGGTTAGCTTAACCACTCAATTCCTTGTGTAGTTATTCAATTTCAAAATTGGATATTCTTCTTTATCCAAGTATAGATATTGGATAAAGGCCAACTGATCTAGCCATGAGGTGTAGATCAGCTGGCCTTTGTGGGGTTTGGTCCTCATGAGGTCTCATGTTCAAACCTCATGGTGAGGGGTTGAGTTTGTGAGCCAACGGTGGGGCATTTGGCTGACCCAATGGAAGGCTAGGTTACTTTCCTTGTGGGTTGTCGTTGGACAAATCGTTCTCACATTCAAACTAAGGCTGGCCCCGACCCAGGTTTACTGCTACTATTCGTGTGACTCAGTGATCTAAAACTAAGGCTGGCCCCGACCCACTATTCGTGTGACTCAGTGATCTAAAACTAAGGCTGGCCCCGACCCAGGTTTACTGCTACTATTCGTGTGACTCAGTGATCTACTCCAGCTCTAGCGCCGTCGTGTGCAGGGTGCAGGTTCCTGCTTCGAGAAAAAAATAAATAAATAAATAAAAGATATTGTTGCTATTGTGAGTTTGGCCCCTTTTGGTTTGAAGAAAGGTCCTGGGTTTGATATCAAGTTTTACTTAGCGTAATAGCTAACAATTTCAATTTGCTCCTTTTTGCAGATTTTCCTACATCAAATTGATCTAATCCATGGAGAATTCTTGGGAATTTTTCATAAAGGAATTCCTCTTGCGAGCTTTGGTTTATTTAATTGTTAAGCAAGTTGTCTAATTAGGGGACGATTTTCTCCTTATTTCACGCTGATTTTTACTCTTTTTTGCTATGAATCTTGAGGAAATTTTCAAAACGTGCAAAAATATTACTAAGTCTTACAAACAACAGAAATTACAAGATTTTGTGAGCTAAATTCACCCTATTCAAGCTGAAATCAGTAGAAAAATCAAAATTGTCCCCTGGTTAGACAGCCCCATTGAAGCATCGGGGAAAGAAGTACTCCACTTGGAGGGCTCAAGGGCCGCGATTGCTTCCACGTGTCTTAACCCGTACTAAAAGTTTAATGAAGGACTGACACTCTTGGGAGTAATGAGTTGGAAAGGGATTTTACTCTACCCAAGCGATTTAGTGCCAAACCTTCATAAGCAGGGTAGCTCTTCCTGTGCAGGACCGAGCCCTAGGGTTCGGCTCCACTCCACGGTGGGGTTTTCTAGTTATTCCAACAGATCTCGTAGCAATGTAGTTCAGGAGGTTTCAAGTTCATGACAATTGAATATTTAGAGTGGCTGAGTACTGAGAACAGAAATTTTGAGGGTAAAAAATAGAGACAGGGGACCATCTGCAACATTTTTCTTCCATGGATAGGTAATGTCAGTAATTTTCTCCCGAGCTTTCCATTTTTCCATTTAATCTATAAAACAGTTCTTATTCTCTTACAATTCTGTAATCTGGTAATAGCATTCTTCTTGTTGGTCCTTTGGATGAAAATTTGGTTCGTAGGTGTGAGGGATACGAGGAGGAGGGAGAACCCTTCTTTGGTAGGAGAAATGGTGAAAGGTGTGAGCTCGGTAAGATTTCCATTGAACCTTGTCATGTTTCCTCAGGACGAAGGAGTATTGGTTTTGCAAGGGACCTGCTAGCGTGGTCTTGCATTTACAGTAGGTTATTTAAGGGCCGGTTTGGGCTTCTCACTTGTAGCTATTTTTTGGGGGGTTTTAGCTCTCATACAAATTCTGAGAGGGTTTACCTTGATAAATTTATTAACTGGGTGAGATATCCTTGCAGATGTAAAGTTCATGTACTCTGAGAGGATGAGGGTCTCTGCGACATACCTGTATAAATCTTTTTTTTATAAAACAAGGACCTAAATTTTCTGTCATCGCATTTTGTTAGATGGTTACACACATGTATATTTATGTAATTCATTGTTTCCTTTTTATCGAGCTTCCATATAAGCTATTTGTTGGTAATTACAATTTATTTTCTTTAGCAAAATAGTTTCGGGAATGGTGTTTTCTTTTAGTTTCTTTTTCAAATGTATGGGCGTGACCATGTAGAAAATGGTTTTTCTAACGTGAATTATTTCTTTTAAGATGGGTTTTGTTTTTTTCTTTTATAAGAAGATCAGAGATCAAAATCAAAACTGGTTGAGGTGACATCTAAATCTAACCATGCTAAAACTGATTGCTCCTGGGAGGTGACATCTAAATCAGAGATCAAAATCAAAACTGGTTGAGGTGACATCTAAATCTAACCATGCTAAAACTGATTGCTTGGGAGGTGACATCTAAATCTAACCATGCTAAAGGTTGGTGCGGCTTAGGCGAGGTCAATGATAGGTGAGTGATTTTGACGTCTTAAATGCCTCTGGGTTATGGTTTCTCAGACCAAAAGCTGCCCAACAAGTCAAAAATAATTTACAGTAAACAAAAAAAAGAATTCTCTCTGGATTTGAATCATTTCCATTATAAAATCTGTTACGCTAGCATGCATGCTAAGTCTTAAATGTTATTTTTGATATTTAGTTTTGATTTTGAAAAGAAGAGCCCAAGGGCATAGCCCTCTGGAGTAGCCACTTACAACCTAAGGTCATGGTTATTAAATTGCGTCTGTATATTGCTTTCTTATGATTTAATTTCCTATACCCAGAAGGAAGAAAAGGAAAAATTCCTCCTAAAAAGATAAAGGAGAGGAAAGGGTAGGGTTTAAACCTGAAAAAACTTTGGACTCACCCATGGGATAAAGTCTTAAACTTCCAGATCGAGATTTTGGGTTTCTCTTAGCTCCTCCTTGCAAACAAATATTTAACAATCCAAGTGGCTCGATTCCCTGCCCTAAAGTGGACCCTGAGACATGGTGTTTATATTCTGTGTGTGATAAATCTCGTGCAAACTTAATATTTGGATCTCATTTCGAGCTAATATGTTAATCCCATCCTATGAGGTTGTTTTCGTTATCAAACTGGATGGCTATTGATGACACTTTGGATGGTTAATGTTGTAATGGTTTATTTATTATTATTGTTTTGAAATTTTGATAGTCTACCCTACAGTGTAGTTATTCTATAGTCCCCTTCTAAGGAATGATGAAATATTTATCACTATTTGTTTTATTTAGAGTATTATTACACTAGCGATTAACTAAGCTATCTTTTATTTTAATTTAGAATTAACCAAATAAGCATAATCTGTTCTTCTTCTATCATGTGTAATATATATATCCATTAATATCTTTATTAATGGATTTTCTATTAATTGATTTTCTATCACTTGTAATATATATATTATATATATTAAGTAATATCTTTATTAATAGATTTAAGGGTCTACTTGGAAATCTGTATGATTTCATTTTCCATTTATATAATATTTAGTGAGCTTTCTTCCTTGGGTACATAACCCATAACATTATATAATATGTACTTGTTTTTTATATGTATATATATAAATGTAAAAGGAAGAATGATTGAAGCTTGTTTTTTAATTGAATGATGATACAAGCAATCTAATTAACTTACGAATAAATGAACATTCGAACCTAAAAATATTCTACCCTATGATCGAAAAATTGTCCCTATACATTGAAATCTTAAGGGAACGAGACAACTGACCGAAAAATATTCTACCCTATGATCGAAAAATTGTCCCTATACATTGAAATCTTAAGGGAACGAGACAACTGAACGAAAAATATTCTACCCTATGATCGAAAAATTGTCCCCATACATTGAAATCTGAAGGGAATGAGACAACTTGCATAAAAAATGCTGATAGAAAATAAAAAATACTATTGGAAATAGTTGAATCAACTTTGTGTCTAGAAAATTAGATATTCTTCTAACTAGGCAATTAAACTAAGAAAGATTTAATAGCATAAGAAGTAATGAATCTGGAACCACATATTCTCTATTCAGCTTAAGAACTAGAATCCTGTAGCTAATTAGGTATTCAAAACCCTTTAAAAGTTTCAACAGATTTTTACTAAAATTTAAATTGAACAAGATTTTTAACACTACTAGCTAGTAGATTATATTAATAGAAACTGTAATTCTTATCCGCCTTTATGACCACCAACTGTTTGAAGAACTTTCACTTTTCTCCCAGTCATAGACCTTGATCAGTTTTTTGCTCATTCTACAGGTCATCCCCGAGCAGGACAAAGCATACTAAGACGAGCAGGACAAAGCATACTAAGAAGTAGTAAGTTAGGGATGGTTCTCTATCTTAATTACTAATGCAGAGTAGTTGTAAGGTGTTTTACTAGCTCTAGGTAATTCTTGTAACAAAATCCCCTTCTTAACACTGGTTCTCCTGAATAAACCATGTTGCTTCCATGGTAGCTAAGCACTCAAGGAACTACAACTGAACCCTCCAGTGAACTATAAACTATTACCCTCTGTAATGTTCACTCTTTGCAAACTTTTTTGTTTGGAACAAGGCTTTCTTATTTTTTTCTGATCTTTGCTAATTAAAGAAAAAGTGATCTTTTTCCCTCTCATTCTCTACTTTATATATATATATATTTTTTTTAAAGAATCCATTAAATTTAAGTTTTCTCTTTATTTTTATTTTTAATCCAAAATTAAGTGTTTTCCCCTCACATAACTCTATTTATTCATTATATTTTATTATTAATTAAGTGTTCATGTCCCTTCCTGGTAAGCTTGGTCCTCTTTCAAGCGGTTGAGATAACAATAATTTTATTTATATACTTTGATGCTCTAGGGTTGTCTCAACCCAACATCGATCAAGACATTTAAGTCTCCCGACTCAACATCAAGTCCAAAAACAGTTAAGTATAAACACTCTTGATGCTCAGGAGAGTCTCGTTACTCGACATCAAATCCAAAAATAGTTCAGTATTATTTACAAAGAGTTTAGGATCTAGGATATTATAGTTCCCCATGTGGTAGGGAAGGTAGGGAAGGTTGTATTCAGTTGGTCTTCCTTTTTAACCAAAATTTGGTTGTATCATGAAAATCCGTCCAACATAGACATCGTTCTAACCTTATTGACCTTTTGTAAAATATTTTCCATGTTTGGAAAGGGGTAATTGTTTTTAAGACAAAGTTGATTCCAATTCCTAAGTCAACACATGGGTGAATATTCTCATTCTTTTTTTTAACCACCACCAAATTAGGCACTTTAGAAAAATGTCTAACTAGTGCGATAATCTTGGCAGCCAACATCTTTTGCATTTCTTTTTGGATTAAGAGAGCTAACTTAGTGTTGTTGTTCCTTTGATTTTACCTAAATGGTTTATCCTCCTCCTTCAATGTGATTGTGTTGAAAAACATCTCCCTTAGAGGCCTTCAAATCTTTGTAAGACCATGATAAGAAATCTTGATATTAATATATTAATCTCTCAATGCCCCTTCTCTCTTCTCAAGTAATGTTCTTTACCTACTTTGATCATATTTGGATTCATTTAGATCCAACATTAATTTCCTCGTAGTCTTCATAGTCTTCAACTTGATCATAAGTTGGCAAATGCTTAAACATGTCGTTCCTATTAAACATCCTTTCTAAAGGGACAACTCCTTTGGGACATATATTATTTGGCAAGTATTCAACATGTGTGCCATCATTATTTTCTTCATCTTTCCAATTAATACAATTTTGTTCAAACTCTTACAAATTACTAAGGAAGTGAATATTTTGAGCAACATCATCAAAGATTTGTGAATGCTCATAATTATTTAGGATAGTGATATACATGTTGGAAAGATGAGGATGGTTAGGGTTTTCTATTTTTCGAAGAGTGTGACCAACAATCATCTATGGAGGAAATGTGGTTAGTTGTTGGACTATTCGGATGATTCGTGGCAAAGTTCTGGCATTTTCTGCGTCGATGATGAGGTAAAATATCAACCGCTTCAACCTTGGAAGGCGTGTGAGCCAGGAGCTAGTTGGGGTCTTCAAAATATCACCAAGGGGCATGCAGAGCTATTAGAGGACAACCTCCACATGTGGTTCAAATACTTCTTGAAGCATGTGAGGTTAACATCATTGAACCCGATGGAAACCCATGAGAAGGCATCGATTAGGGAACCTTGTACTGATCATGGTAATCATTTGGGAGGATGGGTAGATAAGGTAATAAATGAATTTCATGGCATCATGGAAGCCTCCTTAGAAGGTATCATACCTCCCTTCAGTCGTCCTGATCCACATGCAAACCCGATAAGGCCCTCTTTGTATCATGATGGATTCATATATGCAATCAGGCCATCTTCAGACCATGGTGGATCCATATCTATGATGGAAGGAGGTGTTGATAGCATCCATTTATCTTATACTATTCCTAAAGGTGGTGGCTTCATTTGTAGTGGTATGGTTTTAGAGGAATTGGAAGCATTCTCGATAAAACCAAGCCATGGTGTTGTAGTTAGGAAGAAGAAGGTCCTTTTGAATCGAGGTTCTGACTTAGAACTAGTGGTGGGAAATGATATATCAGTGAAGGAGATTCCTCATTTTTCTAGAAGAATGTTGATTGGTAAATTTTGTGTTCAATGATTCTCAGAAGATGCTGGGAGGATTTGCGTGAAGGTGGCATGGAGGCAGGTGATTGATGAACTGCCAGAAATTATGTTTTTGGCTAGGGGGTGGTTGGGTTTTGAATTCATAATCTAGAAGTCGACTGAAAGTATATTGCATAGAATTTGGTTGAATGGTTATGCACTGCTCGCTTTGAAACCGTGGCACCCTTTCATTTGATCCCAAAAAAGACTCTTTGGCCTCCTTCTTTATATGGGTAAAATTTCCATGTCAACCCTTATATTTTTTTGTTGCAAGATGGGTTCAAGGCCATTGGAGATGCAATTGAGAAATTTGTGGTTGTGGATGCAGACATGTTCACCTCATAGTGTCGATCAATGGAGAGAATTCTAATGGAGGTAGATGCTAGACAAGGTCTGTTCAAGTCCATTGATTTAGTGGTGTGGGAGTTTTTTTACTCAACACCTAGATTACTTAAGCATCCCATTCATATGTGGCATCATCTTTATGCGCACATGGGAGTTGATTGCTCATTGAAATTCTAAAAACAAATATGGAAAAGGAAGGAAGCGTCAGTGGGTAATGATAGTACTTTCCATTATCTTAACTCGGCGAGTGTCTTGCACAGTGAGAAGTGAATGGAAATGGAGAAGATTGTACAGGAAGAGGATGTAATTCGTGATAAAAAAATCCCTCCGGTGAACTAGAAATAGAAGATAAAATTCCTCAAAGTTCAAGAGTTAATGGAAGGGTTTTAGATGTTTAATAGCTAGTTGGAGCAAGTCGTTGAGATGTGGCTGAATAGTAGGGAGAAGAATAAATGGTTAGAGGAGGATTTAGGACCTGTTATTTCGAGGTTGTCAAACATAGAAGAGGAGGGTCGCAGAACAAAATTTTCACCAGACCTTCTTCTGTGGTTGGGACCAGGTGGGAATTTGGAAGAAGATTTGGTAATTGGGCTAGGAAATGACTCGTCCTCTAAATCACCTTCGAAGAACTCTATGAAGTCAAAAGGTGGCAGTTTCTGAGGGAATAGTTCGAGAGGTCCCTATTTTTGTTGCTCAAGAACAAAGGGCATTCTCTCGACTGGAGGGTCAGAGTAGGAGGAGGTTTCAGGCACAGTCCTTAGCAAAGTTGGTCAGAAGTCAAAGATGTTTCATGTAAAAGAAAAGGCTAAGCGTGAAATATCTCAAGGTAGAGAAATGAAATTTTTCCGGGGTTCTTAGAGCAGGACAACCCCCAACAGGGTTTCATTAACAAATATTTCTTCAATTAACGTATGTGGCTTAGGAAGGCAAGCCAAAAATTTGTGCCCTCAGGCATTTGGTGGAAGTTGAGAAGCCAGGCATTTTTTATCATAGGAATCGATGATGGTGGATTCGGTGACCATTGCTTGTTTGAAGAAGGCCCTTCCTCATATGAAGTTTTTGGCTTTGGATGGGGTAGGTAGATTGGCGGGTTGAATTCTAGTTTTCCATGGAATTTGTAGATCAAAAACTCTTTTGCTGACAGATTTGTTTCAAGGGTAGAAGTAATTTGTGTTGAGTTGGATAGGAGGTTTTTAATACTCAACATATATGGACCATATGAGGACAAGGTGGATTTTTGGACATCCCTGCTCTCTCAAGGATGTTAGAAAACAATAATATTATAGTAGGTGTTATGAATGTGATGTTAGTGGCAAATGAAATATGGGGGGAAGTAGCTTGCGATGGTCCCTTAGCTCTTTTCCTAAGGAATATTTTTTAGCTCAACGATTGGATAGATGTTAAGCTATCGGTCATCAAACCTACCTGGAACAATAAGTGCACTGGAGGCCAAGATATTTCTAAGAGACTTGACCATTTCTTCATGCATGCCAATTTAGCTTCTTGCTTGCATCTATTTAGATCTTGAGTTGGTCCTTGTCTATTTCCTGACCATTTTCCTATCTATTTGGAGATTGGGGAGCCTGAGGTAAAACTAGGCTCCCCCTTCAAATATAATTCTAGTTGGGCCAAGATACCCCAAGTTCAAGCCTTGATTATGACAAACTGGAGGCATATTATGGAGGGAGGAAATGGTAGTTCTGTGTACAGATGGCAAATAATTTGAAGTACTTAAAAGAGCATGTGGTTAAGTGGAATTTTTCGATGCGTCGAGAAAGAGAAGCCCGTTTAGTTCAAGTAGAGAAGAAATTGGAATGTTTGTACTTTGGTTCGCCAATTTTTTTCTTATCGGAAGGGTATCGGTAGGAGATAGTCTTGATAAAGAAGGAAAATCAGAAAATCCTGAAGGAATTTTAAGTGGAATGGAGACTGAAAAGTAGGGAATTTTGGCTAGAGGATGGAAATCAAAACACCAAATTCTTCCAAAAGGTGGTGTCTCACCATCAGAACTATGATTCAATTTGGGAGGTTCAAGACTCGAGAGGTCTTACTGTAAGAGGTTTTAAGAATTTCTTAGAACTAGCAATTGCTCATTTTCAAAGTTTATATACTGAGTCGGCGAACCAGGATATGTTGGGAATGCTTCAGGTAATCGAGATATTTCCCCATATGTTTTCCCCTGAGGAAAATGCTATTTTATCTTAGGAGGTGTTTGCTGAAGAACTTCTATGTGCTCTTAAAGCGTTTCATAGGGATAACATCCCAGGGCCAAATGGATGGCCACTAGAATTCTTCATGGACTCTTTTTTATTTGGTTGACGGTGATACTCTGAAAATCGTTAGGGAAGTGCAACATACAAGGGTTATCCCAACTTCGTTTAATTCTACTTTCTTAACTATGATTCGTAAGAAGGATTGACCTTAATCCTTTGCGGAATTTAGGCCTATTACCTTATGCAATGGATCCTATAATATTATTTCCAAGATCCCAACAATCAGGTTGAAGCCCTATCTCTCCAGGCATGTGTCAAGGGAACAATTTGGGTTTTTGAAAGGAAGGTTAATTCATGAGATGGTGGGTTCGGGTCAAGAAGTTCTGCATACAATTAAAACTCAGAAGTTACGGATGACAACATTGAATTTGGATCCTCCTTTTAAGGCCCATGACAAGACTTCCTGACTCTTAATCCTTAGGTCAGTTTTATTGCACATTGGTTTCATCTTGTAGTTGACGTCCTAGATAATGGGTTGTGTAACTTCTCCCCACTTTACAATATTGATAAATGGAGAAGGATCGGCCTTCTTCAAATCCTTGAGGGAGCTTATCCAAAGCTGCCCACTCTCTCCCTATTTATTTTTGCTTGTAATTGAAGGGTTAAGTAGGCTCTTGAGTTTTGACAAATCCAAAAGAAGCTTGACAACAGACTCCGTTAATGGCAGGGAGAATATCACCCATCCTTTGTTTGTTGATGATAGTTTTTTTTTTTTGTCTTCACTCCCCATTGGAGTATCATAGACTGTAAGAAGATTTAGAATTTTTTTGCATGGCGAAGGGGATGGAAATCATCTCTAAGAAATATGCCATGTTCTTATTGGAAAACCAGTTGGCTTATAGTGATTTTGTTGATGAAATTGTCATTGATGCCAACATGTGACTTGTAGTGGCCCCATAGGATATCCAACGATCAAGTGAAGAATGAGCTCATAACTAAGGCTAGTGGACTCCGATTTCGGTGGCAGCAGTGGAAGAGGATGCCGAGGTCTGCTCATACTTCATGAAGGTTGTCAAGCTCTGTTCTTGAGGCTAACAAAGTTTATTTCAACCTCACAAAGGCTATCGAGGTCTGATTAGTGGGCACCAAGTTCAGATCCAATCTCATAGAAGGTTGTCATGCTCTGTTCAAGCCCTAATAGGACTAATGTGGGGTTTACTAAGGTTGGCATGGACAGTTCCAGCCCTAGAAGAGGGTTCTGAAGCTTAGAAGGCTACCACTAAGGTTGTCGTGGACTATTCTAACCCTAGATGAGGTTTCCAAGGGGCCATTCTAGCCCTAGCAGGGCTATCAAGAATTTATTAAAGCCCTAAGAGGGCTGCCATGTCTCAGACAAAACTGGAGATGCAACGTTAACAAGAATTAAGGCTGTTGGTTACTTACTGAAGGGTTGACATCATCTACAGCAAGTTCAAATTTATAGTGGGTTGCATTTAGGCTATTCATCTATGTTTCTCTTGGTCTGCCATAGCCCTAAATAGGGCTTCCTTGACAACATAAATTTGTTTAAGCCCTAACAAGGGTTTCCTAGACACCAGATAAAGTCACCGTGTAAAATAGCGTGGAAGCTTTTCAAAGGTCGGCTCCATTTAATATTAAAAACATCAAATTTTTTAGTATGTCGGCGCAATAAAAACATATTAGAAGTCGGCTCATATTTAAAAATTAAAATATTTTTTATATAGCAGGTCGGCCCCAAAATGAGTTGAAAAATTAGTATAAATACCCCTCGCAAGTCTTCATTTTGGCTATGGAAATTTCGGTGGGAAAAAGGCTCTGATATTTTTCAGGTCTAGGGTCTGAGACAGCTGCAGGAGCAGTGAAAATTTCGTGGGAGCAGCTTGTTTGACTGTGAAAATTCGTGGAAGGAAAACAGTGCCGAAATTTGCAGCAGACTGTGGAAATTTCGTGGGAGCAGTCAAGACATTTTTTTTGGGTGTTTTCTATAGTAGTTTGAAGAAAATTTTGGGAGAAGAAGCAGAGGAGCAGCACTCAACTCTCGGTGGGTATAGCAGCAGTAAAAAAAAAAGGCCCTAATCTTTGCAGCAGAGGTGTCTTCTTCAGGATGAAGGTAGTAGACCTCTTCTTTGTTTGAGGAATCTACACACCACATCATTTTGGCAGTCACCAAAGTTTACACAGTTCAGAAGTTTTGAAGTTTGAAGAATGATTCAGATCTAAAGAAGGAGAATGCAAGTGTTTCCACAGTCCATACACCAGTCCCGAAATTCCAATACGAACAGTCTATATTTTTGGGGTTTGCTTGAACAGTTATGAAGGTATATGCCCTATCTATTTATGACGCAAAGCAGCAAACCTTAACTACTATATGATGTTGATATAGCAGTGATAATCAGGTATGTTTGATAAACTTAGTATCTCTGATTTCATAGCCACATCACTTGTGAAATATCTTAACCTGATTATGTACTGAGAAGGGATACTAAGCAGGAGCACTCTGATAGATGACAGAGAATGGATCAAGTGTAAACATTGACCCTAGGTCTTGACCTTTACCCAGCATGAATACACAGTCTGAGTTTGCAAGTAGGTTGACCTAGGTTTGAGGTCCTTTCACAGAACCAAGAGGAAGCCTTAAACACTATGATGACTGAAGGTCACCTACACAGTCCGAGGATGAAGGAAGGGAGGTCGCTGATGGAGTGAGTATTTCAGTCTTCTACTATATACACAGTCCAAGGGTCTTCTACACTGATAATGCATTGACAAGTGATGAAGAATACAGTGGTATGTATACAATGATGTGGTGAAGAATACAGCAGTATACAGAACAGTGGTGTATGCAGTGGCATCCATACTGTGAATATATAGTGAGACATAGTGATATACATTGATTGTATGGACAGTTGTATACTGATGTGTGAAGACTAACTCTCTGATGTTGATAATGTCTTGATGGTGCCTTGTACACTATGATGATGTCTTGATGATGCCTTGTACATGTATACTCGTTGATACCCTATGGTGATGGTGCCCTATGTTGCAGACCTTGATGATGTTTTTGATACTTTGATGACCAAACTCTATGATATAGTTGCAGCTGTAAGGATCTATTCAGAACTCTTGTACCAGCACATAAACCCTCGGTTATCATCACCAAAGTTGCAGAAGTCACTATCCAAGCTTTGACTGAAGTTTGTATGGTGCAAGTTCAAAATTCAAGGGATCAAGCATGGAAGAATGCAATATGAATAGTCAGTGAACACATACAGTAATGAAGCCTGTCTGCTACAAGACTTACACAGTGATGATGATATAAACACTAACAAAGGTATGATGATGTTTAGGCTTTGGCTGATGCCTTAGTTGCTTTGCAATAGTTGATACATGAACTAAAGTTTGTACAGTGAATATAGTAAACAGACAAGTACAATGATTTTGTTTGGACTAGATGATAGCATTGATGTGAGTCATATACAGTGGCACAAATGAATTATTGATGATATAAAGCAGTACACACATTGAACAGTAACATAAGTTCTTGAGTACATACAGTGGTGTACAAATAAAGATGATGATGCATATCTTATGATGACATTCTGTTGTAGTTTGAATAGTTGAAGCTTGACCATGATAATACAAACCCTATGATGTTGATGGTGCATGCTATACAGTCTGCTATAATTTACTATGTTAAAGTCTAATCAAGATAAACCCAACACATGTATATGTGGATGATGATATCATGATGTTGTTGATAAAGATGATGCATGAGAATGGATCTTTGTAGCAAGCTGTATGATAACTTGACAGTGATCAGCATATTGATGACATGTTCAGACAGTCCTATATGACGGTGATGATTAGTGATAGCAGCAGTGTCTCTGATGCACTTGAGCAACAAAAGTTGACAAGCATAGAATAACCAGAGATGATGAGCAGTGATGAGCAGACTTTGATGACCTGGCAGTATTAAAGAGCAGGTGTTGATGAATAGCGAAGATTGAGAAGTGGTTGCAGTAGTATTGATGAGAGTGTTCAGCAGATGTTCAGCAGTATTGACCAGCAGCAGAACAGATTGAAGAAACAGAGGAGTTGATGTGACAGTGAGCTTTAACTGTAAAAGAAAGATTGTCTTGTTGTTGAGGTTAGGATACCTCAAACCCTTCTTAGTATGGTCTAAGAAAACCAGGCAAGGTCCTGGATGCAGAGTAGGTGCTCTCCATATCAGTAGGTGCTGATTTTACCTAGCGGTTGTAGCCGAACCAAAACTAATACAAAAAGATTACAAAATTATATGGGGTTGTGTTCTTTTGTGTTATGGTTCTTTATGAATGAAATGCTTATGCTATGTGAATGATGAAGTGAAAGATGTTTATGAAATGATTATGGTAGAGTAATGGAACGATGAATTGGTAGCTAACTGTGATAAGCTAAGAAAAATTTAAAATTGGCTTCACACCGATTCACCCCCCCTCTCAGTGTCTACAATTGGTATCAGAGCCGGCCTTCGTCACAAGCCTAGCAAGCTTGAAGGAGATCCTTAGACACAATGGAGGAAAAGAAAGAGTCATCAAACAATGACGTACCTGTACTTGATGTTACAGATTATTTCAGTTGGAGGAGCAAAATGAAGGATTATCTGAAGAAGTTTGGTATTTGGGAAATTGTCATCAATCCACCCGCTCCATCAAACAAGAAAGGAAAACCAGCTGCACAAAAGGAAGCAAAGAAGGATAACACTACAGCCTTGAAGTTCCTCGTGGATGGACTTCCCAGCTCAGTGAAGGAAAGTGTAGGAGAGTACACTTCGGCAAAAGAACTATGGCTCAAGCTGGAGAGTGAGTATCAGAAGGCAAGACCAGAACCCAAAAAGACAGATCAAAAATCAGAAGACAAGCCCCCAGAAGAGCTAAATCAAGAAGAATATAAACAAGAAGAGGACTCTAGTAAAGGTATGGACTCTTGTGATTATAATGATAGCTTGTGTGATGAAATTGAGAAGGTTCTTGCAGAAGATGATGAACGGCTATCAATGACTGCACATCAGATACATCTCACGCTGCTAAATATTGATCTTAGAGCCAACTGGTTTCTAAACATAGTAAATCTGAACCAGAGTGATTTCACGAAGTTCAAAAAGGAAATCTTGGACTCCTTGAATGAATATCAGCAGAAGACCATGTCAATGAAAGTGTTGCTTCTAAAGCTCAAAGACAAGGACAAAGAATTGCGAAATCAAATGAAAGACAAGGATGCTGAAGTTGAACAATTAAAGTCTGAATTGATCAGTCAAAAGGAAGAATTAGAAAATCCTGCTTAAGAGCTTGAAGAAACTAGAGAGCTCAATCATGATCTGAAGACTCAGCTGGAGGAAGCCAAGAGGACAGAAGAAATCTTGAAGAGACAGCTAGAAGAAAAGGAGGAAACAGTCCAGAAGCTGGAATTGGAGGTAGTTGGTCTCAGGAAGAAAGATAAGAAGAACGAAGCCTTGGTCAAGCTCCAGGACAGTTCAATTGTCCTAGATAAGATCTTAGATTGCCAAAGATCTCCACTCGACAAAACTGGTCTTGGTTACAAGAAGAAAAAAGAAAAATATGAAGATGACACTTGGTTTCTGAAGACTCTAGAAGCAGGTCCATCAACGTCCAAAGCTGCTCCCCAGGCACCTGCACATGACAACAAGGAGTTTGGAAGTTCAAAGATGAAACAAGGAGTTAGGTCTGTTCATCAAAGCAACTTCATAAAGGAAACAACTACAAGACCCAGGTATGAAAGTGGCTTCAATGGTTATTGTTATTTTTGTTCTAACTTTGGTCATAAGGCTATGGATTGTAGGTTCTATGGAAGAAGAAGGGCTCGAAGCCCCAATGTCTCAGTGAGATGTTGGACATGTAAACAAGTCGGACATGTTGTTGCCACATGTCACACATTGAAGTGCTACACCTGCAGTGGGTTTGGACACAAAGCCCATGAATGTGCCAGTCAAAGAAGTCAAGCAAGAAGGAGTACTCCATACACATCAGCAAGAAGATTTGAAGATCAGAAGACAAATGTCTACAGTCAGGGACACTCTCAAGCATGGAGAAATGAAGTTGATCAAAGAAGTGTTGGAAGTTCCAACAGCTCAGTCAGATGTTGGTCATGCAACAATATCGGTCACATTGCTGCACATTGTCATAAGATGAGGTGTTATAGCTGCAGTGGCCTTGGGCACAAAGCTCAAGATTGTTGGAGTACACGAAAACAATCCTTGAGAAGTTACCTAGACAACTCATCAGGGAAAGCCAGTACAAATGAAGGAACAAATAATCAAAGGACAGATGCCAAGAAGCAAGTATGGATGAGGAAGACAGAGCAGTTGCAGATAGGAGAGGTTGATCAGAGCAGGGAAGATGGCTGCCATACGGCAAGCCAAGTGTAAGGTCTCTCAAAGACCTTAACACACCTTGAGTTCATGAGGCTGGAGAATGAACTCAAAGGAGAAAGGATGGTTACTCCAGACATATAGACAGGTCCTAGGATCGTGCATATTGACAGGGGGAGCAGTGAGTAATGATCAAAGATTTCAGACACAGGTATGTGGACACCCTTTGCCATTGATGCCAAAGGGGGAGAAATGAAGACAAAGGGAGAGATGAAGACAAAAGGGGAGCATGCTCATAGGGGGAGCATGAGTTGTTGTCATCAATGACAAAGGGGGAGATTGTTGATAAAATTGTCATTGATGCCAACATGTGACTTGCAGTGGCCCCATAGGATATCCAACGATCAAGTGAAGAATGAGCTCGTAACAAAGGCTAGTGGACTGCGATTTCGGTGGCAGCAGTGGAAGAGGATGCCGAGGTCTGCTCATACTTCATGAAGGCTGTCAAGCTCTGTTCTTGAGGCTAACAAAGTTTATTTTAACCTCACAAAGGCTATCGAGGTCTGATTAGTGGGCACCAAGTTCAGATCCAATCTCATAGAAGGCTGTCATGCTCTGTTCAAGCCCTAATAGGACTAATGTGGGGTTTACTAAGGTTGGCATGGACAGTTCCAGCCCTAGAAGAGGGTTCTGAAGCTTAGAAGGCTACCACTAAGGCTATCGTGGACTATTCTAACCCTAGATGAGGTTTCCAAGGGGCCATTCTAGCCCTAGCAGGGCTATCAAGAATTTATTAAAGCCCTAAAAGGGCTGCCATGTCTCAGACAAAACTAGAGATGCAACGTTAACAAGAATTAAGGCTGTTGGTTACTTACTGAAGGGCTGACATCATCTACAGCAGGTTCAAATTTACAGTGGGTTGCATTTAGGCTATTCATCTCTGTTTCTCTTGGTCTACCATAGCCCTAAATAGGGATTCCTTGACAACATAAATTTGTTTAAGCCCTAACAAGGGTTTCCTAGACACCAGATAAAGTCACCGTGTAAAATGGCGTGGAAGCTTTTCAAAGGTCGGCTCCATTTAATATTAAAAACATCAAATTTTTTAGTGTGTCGACCCAATAAAAACATATTAGAAGTCGGCTCATATTTAAAAATTAAAATATTTTTTATATAGCAGGTCGGCCCCAAAATGAGTTGAAAAATTAGTATAAATACCCCTCGCAAGTCTTCATTTTGGCTATGGAAATTTCGGTGGGAAAAAGGCTCTAAGATTTTTCGGGTTTAGGGTCTGAGGCAGCCGCAGGAGCAGTGAAAATTTCGTGGGAGCAACTCGTTTGACTGTGGAAATTCGTGGAAGGAAAACAATCCCGAAATTTGTAGCAGACTGTGGAAATTTCGTGGGAGCAGTCAAGACATTTTTTTTTGGTGTTTTTTGTAGTAGTTTGAAGAAAATTTTGGGAGAAGAAGCAGAGGAGCAGCAGTCAACTCTCGGTGGGTATAGCAGCAGTAAAAAAAAAAAGGCCCTAATCTTTGCAGCAGAGGTGTCTTCTTCAGGATGAAGGTAGCAGACCTCTTCTTTGTTTGAGGAATCTACACACCACATCATTTTGGCAGTCACCAAAGTTTACACAGTTCAGAAGTTTTGAAGTTTGAAGAATGATTCAAATCTAAAGAAGGAGAATGCAAGTGTTTCCACAGTCCATACACCAGTCCCGAAATTCCAATACGAACAGTCTATATTTTTGGGGTTTGCTTGAACAGTTATGAAGGTATATGCCCTATCTATTTATGACGCAAAGCAGCAAACCTTAACTACTATATGATGTTGATATAGCAGTGATAATCAGGTATGTTTGATAAACTTAGTATCTCTGATTTCATAGCCACATCACTTGTGAAATATCTTAACCTGATCCTGTACTGAGAAGGGATACTAAGCAGCAGCACTTTGATAGATGACAAAGAATGGATCAAGTGTAAACATTGACCCTAGGTCTTGACCTTTACCCAGCATGAATACACAGTCTGAGTTTGCAAGTAGGCTGACCTAGGTTTGAGGTCCTTTCACAGAACCAAGAGGAAGCCCTAAACACTATGATGACTGAAGGTCACCTACACAGTCCGAGGATGAAGGAAGGGAGGTCGCTGATGGAGTGAGTGTTTCAGTCTTCTACTATATACACAGTCCAAGGGTCTTCTACACTGATAATGCATTGACAAGTGATGAAGAATACAGTGGTATGTATATAATGACGTGGTGAAGAATACAGCAGTATACAGAACAATGGTGTATGCAGTGGCATCCATACTATGAATATATAGTGAGACATAGTGATATACATTGATTGTATGGACAGTGGTATACTGATGTGTGAAGACTAACTCTCTAATGTTGATAATGTCTTGATGGTGCCTTGTACACTATGATGATGTCTTGATGATGCCTTGTACATGTATACTCGTTGATAACCTATGGTGATGGTGCCCTATGTTGCAGACCTTGATGATGTTTTTGATACTTTGATGACCAAACTCTATGATATAGTTGCAGCTGTAAGGATCTATTCAGAACTCTTGTACCAGCACATAAACCCTCAGTGATCATCACCAAAGTTGCAGAAGTCACTATCCAAGCTTTGACTGAAGTTTGTATGGTGCAAGTTCAAAATTCAAGGGATCAAGCATGGAAGAATGCAATATGAATAGTCAGTGAACACATACAGTGATGAAGCCTATCTGCTACAAGACTTACGCAGTGATGATGATATAAACACTAACAAAGGTATGATGATGTTTAGGCTTTGGCTGATGCCTTAGTTGCTTTGCAATAGTTGATACATGAACTAAAGTTTGTACAATGAATATAGTAAACAGACAAGTACAGCGATTTTGTTTGGACTAGATGATAGCATTGATGTGAGTCATATACAGTGGCACAAATGAATTATTGATGATATAAAGCAGTGTACATAGTGAACAGTAACATAAGTTCTTGAGTACATACAGTGGTGTACAAATGAAGATGATGATGCATATCTTATGATGACAGTCTGTTGTAGTTTGAATAGTTGAAGCTTGACCATGATAATACAAACCCTATGATGTTGATGGTGCATGCTATACATTCTGCTATAATTTACTGTGTTAAAGTCTAATCAAGATAAACCCAACACATGTATATGTGGATGATGATATCATGATGTTGTTGATAAAGATGATGCATGAGAGCGGATCTTTGTAGCAAGCTGTATGATAACTTGACAGTGATTAGCAGATTGATGACATGTTCACACAGTCCTATATGACGGTGATGATTAGTGATAGCAATAGTGTCTCTGATGCACTTGAGCAACAAAAGTTGACAAGCATAGAATAACCAGAGATGATGAGCAGTGATGAGCAGACTTTGATGACCTTGCAGTATTAAAGAGCAGGTGTTGATGAACAACGAAGATTGAGAAGTGGTTGCAGCAGTATTGATGAGAGTGTTCAGCAGATGTTCAGCAGTATTGACTAGCAGCAAAACATATTGAAGAAACAGATGAGTCGATGTGACAGTGAGCTTTAACTGTAAAAGCAAGCTTGTCTTGTTGTTGAGGTTAGGATACCTCAAACCTTTCTTAGCAGGGTCTAAGAAAACCAGGCAGGGTCCTGGATGCAGAGTAGGTGCTCTCCATATCAGTAGGTGCTGATTTTACCTAACGGTTGTATTTGAACCAAAACTAATACAAAAAGATCACAAAATTATATGGTGTTGTGTTCTTTTGTGTTATGGTTCTTTATGAATGAAATGCTTATGCTATGTGAATGATGAAGTGAAAGATGTTTATGAAATGATTATGGTAGAGTAATGGAACGATGAATTGGTAGCTAACTGTGATAAGCTAAGAAAAGTTTAAAATTGGCTTCACACTGATTCACCCCCCCTCTCAGTGTCTACAGATTTTTGGAAAAGTTTTTTTCCCTTTTGAATGCAGATCAATGAAGGAGGAAGTACCTTATCTTGGTTTTGTCCTAAGACCAAATAGGTATGGGAAATGGGACTAGTTATGGTTGGTGGCCAAAATTGAAAATATGATCAATTTATGGTGTAATAGATGATTATCTTCAAGTGGAAGGCTAGTCCTGGTAAAGTATGTGTTGGAAGCAATTCCTATCTATTGGCATCTGATGGCAACTAATCATTCATGTAAGACTGTTGGGGTAGGAAGTGTTAAAATTAAAATTTTTGATGGAGTTATAAGAACGCTAACAGATGTTAGACATGTGACTGAATTAAAGAAAAAATTAATTTCTTTGAGAGTATTGGATTCTTGTGGTCATAAGTTTATAGGTTTAAGTGGAATACTAAAACTATCTAAGGGTGCTTTAGTGGTCATGAAGGCATAGAAAACATGAAATATTTACAAATTGGTTGGAAGAACCAAAGTTAATGATACAACATTAGTATATGAAAAGGTGTTAGGATCCACTCAATTATGGCATCAATGTCTTGGTCATATGAGTGAGAGGAATTCAGGTATTAATGAATCGTAAATTGCTTCCAAATCTGAAAATTTTGAATTTGATGTTTTGTAGACATTGTTTATTTAGAAAGCAATGTAGACAAAAATTCAAAGCATGTAGTCATGTTAGTAAATGTGTTCTCGATTACATTCATTCTTATTTGTGGGGTCTGTCTCCTACTATTTCCTACGGAGGAGCAGCATATTATGTATTGTTTATAGATGATTTTTCAAGAAAAGTTCAGGTCTCTGTCTTAAAAAGGAAAGTTGATGTGTTTAACATGTTTAAACAATTTAGAGTTATGGTGGAAAAAAACAAATGGCAGAACAATCAAATGTTTAAGGACGAATAATGGAGGTGATTTTACCTCTTTAGAGTTTGAAATGTATTGGAAAGAAGAAGGGATCGTAAGACATAAAACAAATGTATACACTCCTCAACAAAATGGCGTTGTAGAATGCATGAATAGGACTCTTCTAGAGAGAGCAAGGAGCATGCTCAATAATGCTAGTTTGGGGCAAGAGTTGTGGGAAAAAGCAGTTTCCACTATTGGTTATCTAATCAACCATTCATCATCAATGGCAATAAATTGTAAAATTCCGGAAGAGGTATGGACTAGACATTCCTGTGATTATTCGAATTTGAAAAGATTTGGTTGTGAAGCTCATGCACCTACTCCTAAAAATCAGTGTTCTAAAGTTAGACCCTAGATCATAGAAGTGCATTTTTGTTGGATATGATGATGTAACAAAAGGATATAGATTGTGGGATCCTACTGCCCACAAGATTTCCAATAGCAGAGATGTATTTTTTATGAATCTTCTCTGATTAAATCAAAAAATGTAAAAGTTGAAGTGGAATAGGAACAGGCACCACCAAAACAACTAGTTCAGTTGGAGAACAAATCTTCTCGTGACTCAAAGAAGAAAGAAGAAGTCATAGAAGATGAAGAAATTCAAGCAAATGTGGAAACCTCACAACCTACACCAAGAAGATCAACAAAGGAGAGAACCTCCGTTTGTTTTCAGGGAGAGAACCTTCGTCTGTTTAGTCTATTTTATTTACTGATGATGGAGAACCTTCTTGTTTTCGGGAAGCCATTGATTATGTAGACAATGCTAAGTGGAATATGCCAATGAAAGAAGAAATGGATTCTCTGGAGAAAAACAAGACATGGGAATTAGTTGAACTCCCCAAAGATAGAAAAATTGTTGGATGTAAGTGGGTCTTCAAATTGAAGAAAGGCGTTGATGTTAAGGTTGAAAGATACAAAGCCAGATTAGTCGCAAAAGGGTATTCTCAAATAGAAGGTATTGATTATAATGAGATTTTTTCACCAGTTGTCAAGCTTGTATCTATTCGTATTGTGTTAGCACTAGTTGCATTGCTTGATTTAGATTTAGAGAAACTAGATGTTAAAACAACTTTCTTACATAGAGATTTAGATAAGGATATTTATATGGAACAACCAGAAGGTTTTTTGCAGAATCATGAAGGAATATTATTTTGCAAGCTCAATAAATCAATGTATGCCCCGAAACAATTGTCTAGGCAATGGTACAATAAGTTTGATTCTTTCATGGTGAGCCAAGGTTATACTAGAAGTGAATATGATCAGTGTTTATACTTCAAAAGGTTAAATGACATATTCATTATCTTAGTGTTGTATGTTGATGATATGCTTATTGTCAGTAAAAGTATGGACAATATTAACAGGTTGAAGGCTCAGATGTCTAGGACTTTTGATATGAAAGATCTTGGAGCTGCAAAACAAATCTTGGGTATTGAAATACATAGAGACAAAAAAAATGGTAAGCTTAGTTTTTCACGGAAAAAGTATGTTGAGAAAATACTTGTAAGGTTCGAAATGAATAAGGAAAAACATGTGAATGTTCCTTTGGCTTCCTTTCTTTAGGTTTATGTCCTAGTAGTGTCGAAGAAAAGGATTATATGTCTCTGTACCATATGCCAATGTAGTAGGATGTTTAATGTATGCAATGTTGTGTACTAGACTAGATATTTCACATGATGTAGGTGTCGTTGGTAAATACATGGCAAATTCAGGAAAATAACATTGGAATGCAATGAAATGGGTGCTTCGGTACCTAAGAGGCGCAAGTGACTATTGTATCACATTTAATTATAACGATGATTTTGTATGCAGTTTTGTTGATTCATATTTCGCAGGTGACTTGGATAAGAGAAGGTCTACTTCATGTTATGTCTTTACTCTTGCAAGTGGAGCTATAAGTTGGATGTCAAAGATTCAGGAAACAGTTGCTTTATCTACTATAGAGGCTGAATACATTGCTTCCTCACATGCTTGCAAAGAAGCGATTTGCCTGAAAGGTATACTTAGAGAAATTGGAAGGTTGCATAACAGTGTGTATGTTTTATGTGGCAGTCAAAGTGCTATACATTTGGCTACAAATCTTGTTTATCATAGTAAGACTAAACATGTTGATGTAAAGTATCATTTTTGTAAAAAAAACCATTGGTGAAGGTGGAGTAGATCTGAAAAAGGTTCATACTCAAGAAAATTGTGGAGATATGTTTACAAAACCATTGTTATTAGAGAAGCTACGATGGTGTGTAGCTTTTCTTGGTTTGAAAAAAAAATCATAAATAGTCTTTGACAAAGTATTAGAAATTTTTTTTGTCAAGGTGGAGATTGTTAATAATAACAACTAAACTATATGTGTTTATGGGAAGTTTTTGTAACGAGCATAACCGGCAGCAATTTTACTCATGTAACTTATTTCATGAAGTATATAGTGCATGGTTGGGATAAGTAATGGTGTAGTAATCTAAGAGGCTGAATGGCCCGTCATGTAATCTTCTTTGATCCTGATTAATGAGTTTTAATACTTTGTTTGCGTGGATGTTTCCCCTTATGGGGTTTTACTACATTAAATCCATGTTTATAATGGTGTTTGTCCTTAATTTCTTGTCTTGGAATACAACAATGGTTGCCTACTTATAATCATGCACTAACAACTTAAGAAATACCTATTTGTTGTCGATTGAACGAAACCTTAAGCAAATGGCATTTTTATTTCAGTTGCCAGTAAGCATTTTCATATCTCCTACCTGCCAACAAAATGAAGTAAAAAGAGACGAGGCATGATAAAATACTCACAAGTTCCTTCATACAAGCTCCTTGACAAGGAAGAAATCCATATGTCTGTTCAAAAAATTATCAATGGAAAAGATTTTTAGACCTTTCATTTGAATGATTTTATCGTTATTATGTTTGGCCTAGAACTGAAGAAAAACTTGGGAAAACTAGGTTGGCTATGGATGTGAAGCTTAGGGCTATGAGGTTGATGATGAGGTTGAGGTCAAGGAAGTGGTTGATGGTGTGAAGGGCTATCCTTATATACATTACTATAAGAGATTATGTTGGACCAAAAACTACAATTTTTCAAACCATCTTTTTTCAAAATCCAAAGTAGCCCATCTATGGTTAAACATTGGTGCTAGAGGCATCCGCTTATGAAGAAAGATATGCATAGGATTACCGAAAGACCACCCCCAATCTCTCCAAATAGGACCTGCATTTAGATATTAATTGTGTCTTGTTCCGTTAAAGGAATGAGATTCTAGATCTCATGAATAATTGTTTTGTAAGAGGTTAGAAGGCCCTTCTTCCAAGAGAGCACTCTCCACTTCATCCATTATCGAGACTCGAAAATGCATTATTGATTAGGCCTAAACGTAAAAAATATGGATTTTTAGCAATGCATTGATTCTCTAGTTTCTAGCTACTTCAAACAAAGGCTTGGTGACCACCCCCACATGCTTCCAAAATATTTTTGGAACTGAAAAAAACTCCAAATAGTACTAAATAAGTGAGAAGAAGCAATAATATTACAACGACAAAAAAAAAAAAAACTCTTTCTTCTAAATACTAACCCCCACATGCTTCAAAAATCTTTTTGGAAATGGAAAAAACTCCAAATTCTACTAAATAAGTGAGAAGAAGCAATAACATTACAAAGACCAAAAACACTCATTCTTCTAAATACTAAATAAGTGAGAAGAAGCAATAATATTACATTCACCAAAAAACACTCATTCTAAGATTATGTTGTGCATGTGCCATACGCATTTCCATCCACACATCTAACCACATAGTTAGATGCAAGAACACTGCTTTAATAAGCAACATTTTTCAAACCCAATCCACCCTCTTTGAAAGGATACAAACCTACCAAGGGACTTGGTAAGCCCCTCTCTCCTGCATACTTGGCCCGAACTCAAAATTTTCTCCAATTTTCCAAATTGAGTGTGAATAGGAAGCATATTCACACTATTGTCATCTTACCAGCAAAGGGGAAGTCTTTATACTACTAGCACTAAGGCTTCATTTGAATTCTCTACAAACCACCCAAGATCCAGTGGTAGACAACCCTTTATTCACTGAATCTCAGAGGGTGGTCCAGATCTTCCTTAGTTCTTCTCTAGTGTAACATTCTATAATGAGTTTCTACCATTCAACCCCGAATGCTAGGAGAGAGTTGTGATAGAGCATGACACACGCATTACCATCATCTTTATTTACTTTTTGCTCTTGGGTTCTTGAGTCCATTCCTCTTTTGGAAACCCTCTTCTCCAAGCACTCCTTCATGTTTTGGTTGTTGTTTATCCTACACGCTTGGAGAAGAGGGTGTATAAAAGAGTTTCTTAAGACTTCGAAGATGAACACGTAGGATAAACAGCAACCAAAACGCCTCGTTATTTCGGTATTTTGGCTCCTTATTCCGATCAAGTTTGTGTTTGGAAATTGCAGTTTCTATATTTTTGTAATTTCAGCATCATAATCATCTTTACTAGATTAAATGGACAATTTTGAAACTACCCAAATTGTCAAAATCACGACTTGAACAACCAAAAATGCATTTTCAACCATTATTGTGTTGTCGGATTCCGATGGATCGAAGGTGTTTTGGTCGTGGAGTATACTACTCCTTCTCCAAGCACTCATTCATGTTCGGATTCTAGGGTTTCTTAGGCCTTGGATTGGATTCCGTTTTCACTCTCTATTTTTTTGTATCCCGCTTTCTCTTTATAGGAGCCCCCTTCGGTGTTTCTTCTCAATTGTGACAGCATTGCAATAAGAAGTGCCATTGGCCTATTTTATAATCACTTAAACATTAATAAAATTATTTTATCCTATCTTATTTATAATTGCATTACGCAGTTCCACTGACCTATTTTATAATCACTTAAACATTAATAAAATTATTTTATCCTATCTTATTTATAATTGCATTAAGCAGTGCCACTGAGCTATTTTATAATCACTTAAACATTAATAAAATTATTCTATCTTATCTTATTTATAAAGAGCAATTCTATAGTGAATAGACCAACACCTACTGAGATCTCCAAATATTTAACAACACCCCAAAGGTGAACAAAATTCCAAACTCGAGGAATCCAGTCAAGAGGATCATCAAGTTCAATAAACTAGAAAGTAAAACATAAGATATCGAATAACAGACTCTTGATCTGCCCTAGCAGAGATAAGATAGTCATCGTTTGAATAATTACAAACCATCTCAAAACCTCCTCGAAGAGAGATTGTGAATTTATTCGTAAATCTTTCTTGCTTCGAACAAATAACCCAACGCATAGGTTTCTAACATATACAAGGATCCAATGGGCCATGTTGTCTAATAAACTAGTGCAGAATAATCATACAGAAAAAAGACTCGCTTACTAAAACTAAAGTTGAAGCATAGTAAAAGAGAGTATTATATTTACACAATGAGCACTTCACAAGCATTTTTCATTTTTTTGTTCATAAAAATATTAATGATAATCCACTTTTAAGGTCTAGGTCAAGACAAATACCACTTTGGTGTATGAGACTTATTTGGTGTATAAGACTTCATGTTTGTAACTGTTAAAATCTACAAAGATTAGCATACTCTACTTTTTGCACCATCCTACATAAGCATGATGCAATATTACAGAATTTATCAATTTCCTATTTGGAATGCTATAACATGACAATGATTCTCATAAATTTCACAAAGCTCGTTGAAGGAAACTGATGCTCACATATAATCCTCTTTAAGAAAAGGCATAAATCGATGCTTGTATACCATCTTCATTCACTCCAAGGGAGTTGATGCTCACATACAAACCTCCAGTAAAGTAAGACATGAATTGATGGTCACATGCAATCCTATTCTTCAAAAAGGCATGTTACAAAGTCTTTTGTATTGCTTGTTGGGTCCATATAAGGTCCATTTCTAGAATCATTTCATAGATTATCACCTATAATGAACATCTACTTCTTCTTAGGGAGATGGAAGATTAAGATGTATCAATGATAGGCCACAAGCTTGATAAATGTTATTTTCATTATAACTCTCTACTTGCTTATTGTCACATGAATGTGTCAAAAGAGACATCTATTTGAGATTTAATTATGTTTTTATATGTGTGAAGAAACTAAGATTTTATTATGTTTTTTTTATTTGTGAAGAAATTGCTATATTAGATAAAAATAATAAAATAATATTTTAATTTTAAAGTTATGGCTTAGTTAGATACTAAAATGATGTATCAAATGTTTTTGTTAGTGAGACAAGGGACCTATCTTTTATGTATCAATTTGAATGCTTGCTCTACCAAGGTGTATATACTATATCCTCTCTAAATTCAAATATGTGATCTCAAAGGTGGAAATAGATGTTCTTGACCATTAGGCCCATTGGCCCATTCACCAAAGGCAAGTTGCCAATGGGGAGATTGTGTGTTCCTATTTGATCAAGTATCTTAGGGTTACCAACAGCTCTAGCAAGTAGTGATTGACATCATATTCCATTTGGATAGCCTTGTGGTTGGTGTTTGACACTGTCCTTTGGCCAAATATTACAAGGAAGAGGGGGGAATATTGTGAAGTTTTCCTTTGAATACACATAGACAGACACACCAACTGTTGGTTGTGGAGCCTAATCTTCTTGATTCAAAGATCATGTTTCAACCATGTTTGTATCCCAACACCATAACGGGGGTGGGGGGGCTTCCCCCCTCACTATAGTCGCCATGGGGGGTCTAGGGGGGGAAGCGACTGATATTGGAGGCCCTCCCTGGACCAGTTCAGGGGCAATGCCCCCATAGTGAAAATTTAGGAAAAAATGCCTTGTAAAATATTGTAATTTCATACCCATGACTTGGTTAATAATGGATGATTTATGGGCCCATGGTTTCGGGAAGAACGTGGTATTTTCCCATGGTATTCCCTTTATAAAAGGAAGGCATTGTAATACGGTTGTGTATTGTATTATAGCATTGTGAAAAGTGATCTTTGTGATTGTGTGAGAGAGACTGTGAGAGAGTGAAGAGGAAGTGCAACGGGTATGATGCAAGTTGTATTCCTTCATTTTGTTGGAAGGTATAATAAAAGGACTGGTAATTTCTGTGTGGACATAGCCCATCTTGGGTGAACCACGTTATATTGGAGTCTCTCTTGTAATCTGTTAATGTGTTTTATATTTGCATCTTATTTTATTGTTATTGCTTTGTGATTCAATTTTCTAACACCAACCCTAATATTAGCCCAATCAGTTATACAATTCATCCAAAGTATGCTTCCAAGAGGGAGGGCATAGGTCACAAGTTCAACTTTGAACGAGTCCCTAGAGGATCCTAGTTGTTCTTCACAAGGAGAAAAATTTTCACCATTGGGTAAGGTTTAATTCTTGTGAGGGCTTTTCTCATAGAAATGGTATCACCTTGAGGTAGTGGTCAAATGTGTGGTTGCACCTAGGGAAATATTAAATGATATAATGCTCTATGCACACATAAGTGGATCAAACCCCACTCCTATGTGATTTGAATTTAAAATCCCCAATGTTAGCTCAATCAATTGAACCATCTACCCAAAGCATGATGTCAACAAGGAGGCCATATGCCAGGCTCAAATCTGACCGAGTCCCTTGGAGTTACTAGCCACTATTTTGGTTGGTAATTGAGTTTTCCTCCATCTTGATATTTTGAGGAAAAGGAAGGGATGCCACGAGGTTTTCTTCTGTATATATAGTCAAGCACCGCACCCTCTAGCCCATAAGCAAGGGCGAAATATTCTTCATGGCTCACAAAGAGCACCAATCACAATTGGTTCACGAAGAGAAATCATGTCACAAATAGGATTTGAACCTGAGTGGGAAGGATAGAATTTCATCCTCAGAACCACCTAAGCTAGACCAAATTGATAGTGTGTGTGTGTGTCTTTGTGTACACCTAGTAGATTAGCTCAATCAATTCAAATTGATTGTTTTAAGGTTGAGTTTGTCATGCCTATTGGGTTAACTCAATTGGTTTGGTTTAAAATAGAGTCTACTATGAGGGAGTCTAGTTCTATTCTAATGAGGTTAGAGTCCAACCAAGCTTCCTTTGATAAACTCTGGTTATTGTGGCTAGCAGTTGAGTCACCTTCATTCCAATATTATAGGGAAAAGGGGTGGATCCTACAAGTTTTTCACTATAGAATATATATTCCAAGGAAGAAAACACATCATTTTTTTCAAGAAAAAATAGATAATGATGCAAGTTAGTAAAATGTCTCTATGAGGGGTGGAAAGTGTGAAGAGGGCGATGAGGGTGTGCTAATTAACTCCAGAGCACATCAAACAATGATGTACACATGGGGAGTGGGAAAAACAACAAACAATCAAGCAAAATCTATATCCTTATTGCAGGGACTAAGGACCATCAAACAACTAGAAAAAACACACTTCAAATATTTGGAGATTCCTCCATCATAATCAAATACATGGTCACCCTCTCTTTTCCCCACAATTATGTATTAAGAAGAATTGTCTCTAAAATCTTCAATGACCTTCAATCCTTCCACAAAATCGATCTTTCAAATTCTTCTAGACTTAAACTCACATGCGAATAGAATGGTATTATATTCCATACATTGTATTGGAACAAAATGGGTGTAGGTCGTTCATCCCCCTGCCCTAAGTTTTCCACCTATCAAATTTAGTCTCGATGGGGACGGTGTATTGGTTATTCTGAATCTTTGAAGTCTTTGTAATGGAGCAGACCCATGATCAATTCTGGCTGGGCCTTGACATAAAAATAAGTTCAAGGCCCAAACTTCCACGTGAAAAAAAAAATGCACAACAAGGTATTGAAGGACATGTCCAATCATCTAGGCCCTACAGCGGGCACAGACTAGGGTTGGCGAGCTGCAGGGTGATGCGATGATTCAAGACGTGTAGGAGACACTTAACCATATTATTTGCAAATTAGGGCAAGAATAATTGAGATGCTCCCGTGGTCATGGTGATTAAGAAACAATCTTGGCTACCTATTGGTCTTGCCTCTCTCAAATTTTGTGTCTGGCACAGTTGTTGCCAACATGAATAGTGGATATCATTAGCATATACAAGAGGACGAAGAGCACCCTAGTAAGTGCCTAGTTCTTGGTAATAAATTGGTTAAGTGGCACCTCCATTCAATTCTGTATTTTGGTTTGGGATTGGTCTTGGAGCTATTAACTTTTATGTTTGGCACAATTTTTGCCAACATGATTAGTGGGTCTCGCATGCACTTATCTCTCTCTATTGTAGCTTTCCAACACGAATAGTGGGTCTCGCATGCATTTATCTCTCTCTCTGTTGCAGTAAGATATTTGTGGATTGGAAAAAGACTAAGGAGAATAGCTTCCCATGGCCATTCCAATTGCATTATGCATGTTGAGATCCAAAGAGCCATTAAACGATGTAAGCGAATTAGTGAGAATTGTTAGTATTCTATGGTGGATGTTTTGAGAAAATGTGAGGCATGGAGGAACGATTGGGAAATTAAGAATGCAAGGGAAATAAAATTTAATCTTAGGCAATAGATATAGATGAAGTCTTAGACATAAGTGTAAAATTCTTATGATGGAAGTTAATTATGAAATAAAGCCAATCGAAAAATAAAATTGGAAACAACAAAGGTGAAAAGCATCAAGAAAGAGTTCTTTAGTTAGATGCAGAATAGAAACATGGCTTCGAAGAGATCAAGGACACAATCTCCCATTAGAGTTCAATCACTAGGTGTAGAAACAATGGAATGTCGATGATTGTAGCTTGGGCAGGTACTTCTGCATAGGCTAAGTGTAAGGCATGCAAAAGTCGTCTACATCACCTTTCTAGGAGCTTGCTTGAGAGAGCAAGAGACTTTTCTATCAAAGTGCATTATTAAATTAATGTTAGCTAATGAATAAAAAATGAACTTGAGAGTAAGTCACGGCCACTAATCTTAAGTGAGGCTTGAAATCTAATCTCAACCATTGATCACTTTGGAGATCTAGGGTTAGGGTTTTGGTCATTGAGAAGATATAAAAAGAAACCTAAGGAGAGTAAGAGACACAACAGCCACACAGAGTGAGTGAGATCTCATTGATTGGTTGGAGACAGACTTTCAGCCAAGTGTGCTGTTGCAATGGCAAGGATCTTGAGGTTTGATAAGTTAGGTTATTTAATGTTTTGTAATTCTTCAGTGGGCCATTGGGCCATTTTCCCAAGACGGGATCCCAAGATTTTTATCATTGATAAAAATCATTTGTTTTTGGTTTTTCCCTTATTGGGGTTTTCTAGGTAACTAAGTGTCAAATGTGTGTAATTTTTTGTTTATTTTTTCGTTGCATAATTTGTTAGAACTTAGTGTATGTTCAATTAATAATCAAAGTAAATTATTTGAAATTTAAATCGCATATGGGCTCACTAAAATTAGCATGGTATCAGGTTATGCTTTGAAAGGGTGTTTGGCATAGGTTTACAAGAAATTTAAAATTTGAAGGAAAAAAAAGTATAGTCATACACTGTATGGCCATAGTACAGGGTGTACGAGCATCGTACAACCATGTGCCTGTAGGAGTCAGATCATTCTAGGACCTGGTCGACAGGTAGAGGAGATATGGGCCAAAGCCATGGCCGATGAGAGTGGTTGCAACAATAGGAAGTTACTAACCTGGACATGAGGACACGGGCTCAAGAACCGGAGGCAGGGGCTGAGGGAGCAACAAAGGAGCCACTTTTTGACATCCCCATGAAGGTTGTGGTGGAGTTTCTGTTGTAGCAGGGCATGAGTGGCTCGATAGTGGAGGCGGACGATCAATCGACATGGGTTATGTGAGTGTCGAACGTGGATTGCAAAGGAGCTGGAGACACAGGCAGCATGGACATGGACGTAGGCTTGAGAAATAGAGCAGTTTCAACAAGAAAGGTTGGTTTTGAGCGAAGGACAGAGCAACTAGCATGGGTTGTAGCCGCCAAAAATTAGTAGTTGTGATGGGCAAAGCAATTGGAAAGGATCAACCAACCGTGGTAGGCACAGGAGGCAGCGTCGGGCAGAATACTGCAGAGCGGCTTCTAGCAGATAAGTGGGCGACAACACGAGGATTAGCAACAAAGAAGCGACGAGATTTCGAGCAGGAAAAGGGAGCAGTCGCAAGCGAGCCGTAGGGCCAACAAATATGCACCGCGAATGGGGGCCACTAGTTGGCAAAGAACTGGGAGGAGAAAAGTCCTCGGTGCTACAGAAGAAGGCCACGACAGCTATGTGATAGCAACAACCACCACAGTTATTAAGGATTCGTTAGCAGCTAAATAGGCCACAACCAGCAAAGGAAACAACTAAGCAACCACTAGGGAAATAAGGAAGCATTCGGGTCGCCGCGTACAGGCCTCATGTAGGCATAGAAAAGCAGTCGAGCAAACTACAGAGTTCAGACAACCAAACTACAGAGTTCAGACAACCCAAAAAAGGGTCTGACAGTGTCCAGAAAATTCCCAAGCAACAGTAGGTTGTATATCTAGGCAGCAAATACAGGTCGTTGAGCCTCGAGAAAGGGTCCAGAAAACAGTAAAAATATGGGTAGCAAGTAGCAGTTCAGTTTCTACAAGATGGCTGCAACAAGGATATGATACGAAGATAAGTAGAAGGGTGCCTTCAACTATATCACTTAGAAAGTGACGATCATGTCGGTTCTCATGGAGAACAAACAATGAGAATTCGCAAGAAGAACAATGACCGCGCCGACAGATCCTAAGGAATCGCGTGGACAGATCGTAAGGAACTGGTAGCTCACAATTTGAAGGATGTGAAGGCCAGGAAGATTATCTTGGATGCACTGAAGGATCATTTGACCCTTCACATAGTTGAGAAGATGCCAGCCAAAGAAATGTGGGATGCTCCGACAAAATTATATCAGAGTAACAACCACAATAGGAAAATGATGTTGAAGCAGGAGCTCAGAAGCACCAAGATTTTCTAAACTGATATTGTAGCTTCTTATTTCACCAAGATCACATATATTCATGATAAGTTAGCACAGATTGGAAAGACAGTGAGGGATACATAATTGGTGAGGATTTCCCTAAATGGATTCACCAATCCATGGACACCCTTCGTCAAAGGGATCATTACACAGTAGCATCTTTTCAATTGGGAGAGGTTATGGGATGACTTCATCCTAGAGGAGATTCAAGAGGAATATCTATATGGAGGTCAATAAAAAAGTGATGATGAGGAGAATTTTTTTCTTTCTAGTCAGGTAAGGATAATTCGGGTCGAGAGTCAACTTCATACGCAGTGAAGAAGGACATGAGCAAATTCAAGTTATTTGTATGCCACAAGTGTGGTCATTATGCTTTGTAGTGTTCAGAACGGAAGAAAGGGAAGAGAAAGTCTCAACAGGTATTAACATTTGCAAAATCTCAGGTCAAGGAGTTTGCTGAGAAGTTTGAGAAATGTTTCTTGTTAGTCTTCTATTTTTGGCAAAGTTTATAGTAGTTCTTGGTTCATGGATAGTGGGGCTTCTTGTCACATGACAAGGAAATGTGAATTGTTCACCAGTTTGTAAAAGACAAACCCATATTTTCATGTGGAGCTTGGCATTCATGCCAAGTGTGTTGTGAAGGGAGTTGGGACAGTCATGTTTCAGTTATAGTCAATAGGAGCTCTAGAAGTGACAGATGTGTTGTATGTACCGAAGCTTAAGATTAATTTGGCCTCAATCTCAGCATTGGAGGATAGTGGGTATGCCATCTCTTTTGAGAGTGGATGGGTTCTCATTCAATCGAAGGGATCTAGCATAGACTCTACACAAGTTATTGGTGTTAGAGAGGGAAAGTATACAAGTTACAGGGAAATCCTGGAGTTGGATCCAAGAGGATCTTAGATGATGGATCAATGTTAGTGATGGAGGTCAAGGAGAAGAAGACTACAAATGTTGAGAAGAGTTCACAAATTTCTAGTGTGGGGAGTGTTACGCTGCACTTATACCCAACGTACCTTCAAGTGTACCTGAGAGAGAGAGGGCCAATTTTTAGGGAAGGAAGGGTGTTATTGAGCAAGGGTGGTCATGGTTGGGCCCTTTGGTCCATCCTTTAGGAGTATTATGGCTTAATGGCAATGTTGACTACTGTTTTATGAGTTTTTTAACCTTGGGGTTAGTGTCTGGGGCTCTTAAGGGTTTACCATTGGGTCACATGGCTCCATATCTTGTTTGTGAGCTCTAGTGGCCTCTTCTGCAGTTACAAGACACTCATCTCCATTCATAGCCACTTTGGACACCCTCCTAGTCCTTCAGTTAGTGGGCACCTGCTCTCCTTGACCTTATCTCCTTAAAGGAAATCCACCCTCCATGCCAGGCCTTTTGATGCTTTGAGCAGGGCGTCGAGGGATTTTACAACATTCTAGGAGTTATATGGGGTATAACTCCCTCCCTCCAGCTCACTCCAGCCTTTCATTCAGAGTGATTCTCTTATCTGAGCACATTTGGCACCTAGAGATACAAATATCCTAGGTAGCCTACCTTGGGCCTACCTTAGGCCATATTTTATTATTATTTTGTTTTAATTTTAAGTTGACATTTTATAATTTCAAATTTACATGTTTTAAGGCATAGAGGTTTGGATATTTTGTGAAAAGTGAGTGTGAGATCATATAAATAGATCTCCTCACTTTCATTTTAAAACAAAGCTTACAAGATAATACACTATGCACTTGTTTTACCCTTACTAGGGCTCTTTGGAGAGAAGTGCACCTCTTCAGGAGGTTTTTTTGGGTTAATGCAAGCTTTTTCTGGCAATTATTTGGTGAAATTCTTTGTTAGGTGATGTTTTGATTTGTTGTCTAAACACGAGCACAAGGAGGTCGGGCTTCTTATCTCTTTGTTTGAATGGTGGTTGATGATGCATGTTCGAGTCTAAATGGTAGCCCCAGTGCTGCACTTTCTCTTAGAATAGGCCATTGTCATCCCTCTTGTCACCTTCGCTGGTTGAGGCACGTCTCCTTGTTAGGGTCCTCTAGGGTTTTTACCTTAGTTTTTCTAGGCTAGTTGTTTGACCTAGGAACTCTTTCTCTCTAGATTAGTCATCCTCCCTAGATGGCATAGGTTATGGTAGGGATTTTTGCTATGGTTGGTTTCCTTGTTTTTCACACCTTTCCTCTTCTAAAAAACCTAGTTCTAGGGTTATTTCAGGATTAGATTTAGGTTAAATTTAGGTCTGTAATTTTATGTTAAAAACCCTAAAAATCATAAATTCTTTTTTTGCACTTTCGGGCCTCCCTAAAATTTCGGCCCTCTCCTACAATTTCGCCTTGCCCTATTTGTCCCTAGAAACCCTAGGGAAAAAATTTTGGAAGCCCAAAAAATGAAAAAAACCATAAAACTTAATTTCTGCCCTAAAAAAGGGCCCTAAAACAATCATAATCTTGCTCTAAAACCCTAGACCTACCCCTTTACCACCCTCGTTGTTGTTCCTTTCAATATCAGGTCTCCCTTTAGGACTTCCCTAGGGTTGTCCCTTTAATTCGGGTATGTTGCTACAATAGCAACAACCCTTCTTATGGTCTTATCCAAACATCCCTAGGGCTATTGTATTTACCCTTCCCAGGTCTGGTAAAGATGCTTCCTTTACCTCTCGATCGCCTTTGTGTGGCCTCTTACCCGTGCCTCAAGATTGCCCTTACAATAGCATCCCTCCTTGAGCCACAGTAAGTCTTTCTTGACCTACACAGTGAAACAAAAATATTAGTATATGATAATATACGTTGCTGGTTTAAGTTGTAACAAGTAAGTGGATTGTTCTACATTTTCGCCATCATATATTGTATGCTCATAAACACATTCTCACTCCATACTAGTACTTCAAAACTGCAGTCATACTTATATCTAATATTGTTGATAACAAATACTATAATGTTGGTAGGATTATGAATATGAATTATGACTGATACACTGGTGTACATGTTGTATACACACATAAAATGACATGTTTTAACACATAACTAATGATGTTTATTCCTTGTAATGTAACAATGAATACTGTTGCCATGATTTTTCATTAAAACACATCTGATAATGCTACATTTATGAATGGTATATGTCTATTATGATGTTGTACTAAATATGTATATATATGTGCATTTCTAACATGGTAAAACATCTGGCTTGTATGACACATACTTAAGCTAAGAATGCATTTAATATCTGGATAAAGAGAGTTGCCATAAGTGCGTCCATGAATAACTAATAGGGGTTATTACATATGCCTGTTTGGATTAGTGAGTTGTGGTGCAATACTCATATTTTCTTATCATATAATTGTCTTACACTTGATGAATGCACTACTAGCTAACATTTGCACATTACATCCTTCTTACTATTTACTTGACTCCATTTGGCAATGATCGCTAATAACTTCGAAAGAGAATATTTTGGGTGCTTAGTGTCTTTATAGAATTGAAATAGGGCTCTCCCCTAGGAAACTTAGGCTTCCAAATCAGTTGGGAGAAGTTGACTTAGGTGACAGTGGTCACTTCATCCTCACATGTTTTCTAGTGGCTTGGACTGCCATTTCAACTAGTAACCGAGAGTAAACCTTTAAATGGGAAGAGGGAGTCAGACCCTTCCGATTCTACTAGGAGACCTATTTAGTACCAGATGATATTAATGAATGCATATGAGTGGGAATAGGATCCTATGAGTAGTTGAGGGAGAGCAGGCCTTTGACAAAGTTTTCAAACTTCTTGGCACTGATGTGTAGCGTCATCAAGTCCGTGACTTCCAGTGATCAGGGAGAAGTTGACCAATAGGTTTGGAGGGATGCCAATAGGCAAGATGATGTGTGTGACAGTATACCAAGATCAGAGGGAGAACCAGTTCCAAGGGGCTCTTCGAGAAGTACCTTCCTCACTATGAGGGAGTGTTGATGATTGTAGCTTGGACAGGTACTTCTGCATAGGTCGAGTGTCAAGCATCCATGAGTCGTCCAGATCACCTTTCTAGGAGCTTGCTTGAGAGAGCAAGAGACTTGTGTATTTCATTCCCAAGTATAACTTAAGAGAACTACATTATAAACTTAATGTTGGCTAATGACTAGAAAGTGAACTTAATATTAAGTCATGATCGTTGATCTTAAGTGAGGCTTGAGATCTAATCTCAACCATTGCTCACTTTGGGGAACTAGGGTTAGGGTTTTAGTCATTAAGAAGATATAAAAGGAAGCTTAAGCAGAGGAGGGGACCCACAACTGTCACACAGAGTGAGTGAGATCTCATTAATTGGTTGGAGACAAACTTTCAGCCAAGTGTGCGAGTGCAAGGGTGAGGTCAGAGGAAAGGTGTAAAGGGGCAATAAGGGAGACAGCAACCAACCAGCAAGATCAAAGCATTGATCTTGAGGTTTGATAGGCTAGGCTATTTACAATTTTGTAATTAAGTGGGTCAATTTCCCAAGATGAGAGCTCAAGATTTTTATCATTAATAAAAATCATTTGTTGTTGGTTTTTCTCCAAACAAGGTTTTCTAAGGTAAATCTAAGTGTCAAATGTGTTTAATTTCCTATTTATTTTTATGGTACATAATTTGTTGAGACTTTATGTATTTCCAGTTAATAAATAGAGTAAATTATTCAAATTGTAAATCACATCTAGGTTCAGTAAAATTAACATGGAATAAGACATGATTGAAAAATCTCTAGAGGCAAAGAAACAATAAGAACTCTCCAATTCGCCCTTATCGATAGGACAAGGAAGGCCCAACACTCATGGGCAAGTTTAGTTTGCAACTTACTTCTTGATGTTTTATAAAATTCTATTTTTGTTAAAAATAGTTTGTTTGGTCGTATACCAACCATAGTATGAATAATCATAGGACTTTAGTGATCTCAAGAAAGAATAGGAATTGTCCTACCTTTAGGATTGTTTTGAACAATTTTTCAATACCCTAGTTTTGTATCCAATGGTTGTACGATTGGGTTGCAACCCGTCTCCTTTTTTATATATACAGTAACAATTCTTATCAGGTAAAATAAGAAATAAAACTTCTCTAGACATGTATACTAAAAAACTAGCAAATTATAGCCCCCAAGCAAGGTATAAACCAATTAGTGATAGGGTGCATTGTTAAGGCATTCCTTTTGACATTGTGGGTTCAAACCTCAACCAAGCCCTCTGTGTTGCACATGGGGAAATGTTGGTACACCTAGAGGTATAATGGTAGTGGACCAAAATCAACAATGTCATGCAAGTACAAACCCAGCCCCAGTTGTTGATTCATCTACTTACAAAAAAACACACTAGCACATCGTTCCATCTACCCAACATTCAATAAGTTCTATTATTAGTGCAAGCATTTACCCATCACCATCATAGCTATGAACTAGAAAGTGACAAGCTTAATTGTAATGCATATCGAAGTCAAAAGACATAAAGCACTTGAACCCTCCATATAAATAAAGCATATCCCTAGGGGGATCATCACCAACAAACCTACTTGTGATTCCATTTCCTGTTTAGCAAGATCATCAACCACTGCATTACTTTCTAAAATGAGTTATGAACAATATTTCTTGGAGAAACATAAATTCAATGCTCTTACTTGGTTGATGGCTTCTTACAAAAATAGGTATGAATTTGTGAGGAGGCTAGTTATCCATTCCACCACCAACCTCGAGTCTCCAAAAATTTGGTTCTCCTCTCTCATGTATAGTTGGAAGTTATCTAACGGATCTTTGAAAAGTGCATTACTCCTACCAACTCCACACATCCCCATCATGTATCGAGGCCCGGTCAAAGAAACATGGTTTATCTATTTGTACCTCCCCCACTTTCTTATGTTTCTTATTATAGTGAGATTTTTGAAGGTCGTCATGATTGCATTTTATCTTGCTAAGAACTTGGGTGGGTGTCAATAAAACATCTTGAAAAATAACATTATTTCTATATAATTTTATGCTCATGTGAATACTCAACATATATTATTCACTAAAATTCTTACAAAATATTCTTATATATATGATCCATTTATAGAAACTATTACTTTTTTCCTTTTTCTTATGAATATACACATTCAGAGGAATCATGCAGGCAATTCCACTCATTCCAAGGATGGTACCCAAGGAAAACTAGATTCCACATTAGCTCAAGGCTTTGTCAACACAAAGCTCGAAATCATTACAACAATATATTCACTAAGAGCTCAACATTGGGGAGAATAACACTCCTAACAAATGCTTGTGATGTACCGTATTGACAATTTTAACTATCTATTTGCATTTCAGGTATATAATTTAAAAACTTGCAAGATTGTTGTGAAATGCATACTATGTACTAGGTGAAGGAAATGTTATTATTCTATTATGCAATATTAGAGTATATTTAAAAAATAATGTATAATCCTTCACAAAACAAATGTATACTCATTTCATTCAAAACTATATGAATAACAATATATAAGATTTATAGAAATAAATACATAAATATATTTTGATCATTCAAAAAATAAAAAAAAACTTTGATAGCTCATGGTTACACATGAATTAAACTTTCAATGTTAAAAGATAAAACATAACATTAATAATAAAAATGAAAAGTACATATGGATATGGCTCGCTTGACGTTAGGAGGGCAAGGAATCATTATCATCAAAACACTTATTAAGTGGATTTTATTATTAATGAAATGGGCCTCTCCCTTGGGGTCGACAGCTCCTATCCTTGCCCTTTCACAACGTTGCTCTAGTATTGCCAGGTGTCCTTGATACCCAGGAGTCAATGCCGATACTCAATGCTGGTACTCAATCTCAAGAGTTGATGCAATCATACCAGGATTCAATTTCTTCTTGTTTGTTTTCGAAACGATGTGGATGCTTTTAATTGCCTCCATGTTTACTGTTATGCGTTATGTGAACCAATGCCTTCTTGTCTGTCTGGGAACCGATAGCCCCTCATTCCCAATCATTCATAAACGGTCATCGTCAGCCGATAGGATATCATATCCCCCCCATTGAACATGTCATAGATCATTGCCAAGAGCCAAGAGACCTTAACAGTTTGGCATAGTTGAAAGCCACAGGGAGGGGCATTGGCAGGATGTCAATAGTCACTAGGCATTGCTTGAAGGTCATTGTCAATAGACAATTATCATTTACGGTTCTCATTGCAGATAGCCACTAGTTGATCCAGGAGTCTTTCTTTATTCTTCGGGGAAGGAATGTACCAAAGGGATGGTTTATTCCTCTTTCTAATTCCACCTATACACATATTCTGGTGCCAACCGCTTAAGATGTATATAACGGGCTAAAGGGCAACCCAACACTAGGGTGGTTGATCTCGATTCGATTATGTGCGTCTTCAGTTTAGTTGCACCGTGTTTCTAAATAAAATGCACAACTCACAATCGAGATGCAACTCACTCAATCACAAGAGCCCACCTAGTCATAAATATCACTCGTGGCTTTATCAACAAGACATGTTGTCGATCTCATCCTCAGCTCTCGATCTATTGTGCCCTGCCTTTTCCCTTCTCTTTTGAAAGCTTCTATAAAATAAATCCTAATAACAAAATGAATTTGGCAAATCATTTGGATATATATAATAAATGTGTACTATGTACAAGTGACATGTCATGAAATACTTATGCATGCTTCTCAACGTGTTAGGGATTGTAGATTTTAAAATGTTAGTACATGTAGAAATTTAAGTTACATGAATAAACAACTTCAATATAAAAGGCATAGTATTATAAACACATTGCAAAATGAAGAACAAAAAAGCATATGGCTTTATGAAAAATGCACATCTAGCATTGAAATAAAAGAGCCATCAACCTAGGAATATTAAATCAATTAGACATGCTAAATGTTAACATTATAGTTAGGTATACAATAAATATTCATGCTTTTTAACCTAAAACAAATAAATTATAGTTCATTATATTTTCAATGTTAAAAGATAAAACATAACATCAATAATAAAAATGAAAAATACAGAAACCACTCTATTCAGAAAACTCAATAACCTTCAACATTGTATACTCTATTTGGAACACTCAATAACTTACAACAATGTTTGTATATTCTATTAGAACACTCAATAACTTAAAACAATGTTTGGACAAGATCAATTTATAACTTGTTAACCTAAAATAAATAAATTAAAGTTCATTTGTTAGTTCATTATTAAAAATTGTCTATTAGTTAATTGATTATTTAAAAAATCAATCGTATTATAGGCCTCATTTACTAACCATCAATAACTTAAAATAATGTCAATCATGTTTAAATGAATCATTAATAAATTTACCAACCATAAAATCGATGTTAAAACAATGTTAATAATGTTTAGATGAATTATTAACTTGAAATAAAAATAAATTTAGTTTATTAGTCATGAAAAAATTGCACTATATGACATTCCAAAAGTTGTATTTACCACCCACCACTTAAGAACACCCAAACAAATTAAAAAAGACCAAGGAAAGTAGCAAAAACGGTATTATTAAATTTTTATCTTAAAAAATATTGTGATCTTATCATGGATTCACCATCTCTAAATGAGGGAAATCTTCAACACCAGACATAAAAAAATGTTCAAAACTTCTGATACATACAAACTACAAATTTCATACAAACTACAAATTTCATTTCTTTTGCACTTTAGCCCAAGCTCTGCATCCATCCAAATTCACTTTTCTAATAATTTTAAAAGGAAAAAAACGGCATCTTCTAATGCTAAAAAAATAAATTTGCCATCTTCTAATGTTATAAAAAAAATAATCGGCATCATCCAAAATTAAAAAGACTTTTCTTAAAATAAAAATTAAGAACATAATATACCCAAAGATTCCAAAGTAGCATTTTGTAGCTTTGAGAAAGACGTCAAAATCTAAATCTAAAGAATGGTTTGATAACCATGCCTATAAGAATATCATAATTACATTCGACATTAAAAATACACCAGGTGAAATCTAATGTTGCAATGGAAACACCAGATCATGGACAAGACAAAATATTGTAATCTTGGATGAGAAACAAACATAAAAGTCAATGGATACTGTATTTGAAATTCAGCCAACAATGTAACTCTGTACTTCTCCTCGTGCGCTTGACAGACTAAGTTCCAAATTCGAGGCTCTTTATCTATATATGGAAAATTATCTATAATTTGTCTTCATATTAAAATGACCAAATTCCAATTTATGAAAATAATTCAATAATGATACGTTTAGAAATATGATCATTATCAACAGCGATGAGTGCTTAAGTTCTCTACCAAGGCTCCATTCTCAGGTGGTCTGGGTCTGCCCCATCGATTTCGACAGAGATACCCCTCAGACCTAACCCTTGAACCAAAGGAAATTTGTTTCTTGCACTGGCCCATTGGGAAATGTTCTATTGAAAACCTCTGCAATAAATAAATAAATGATATACTTACCATCACTTCACTATCAAATGAGTATTTGATAAGAACAATTTCGCAGCTTTCAAAGAACAAGGGTGTACTGCCAAGGGTGACAACATGGCCAAGAATGAATGGCCAACTTAAATTTGCATTGAAAAACACTGATAATCATTTGGCAATTGCACAAAATAGGGAACGTACAGTGGCGTCATTCACAAATCTAATTTGAGATGATAAACAGTAATTTCATTCTTTCAATTTGCATTTAAAAGTATCATTTGGGAGTTACACATAAGACATACAACATTATCTATCGTTCCATTTAAGTTGAAGACATATATCACTGACAAAGCATAGGTTTTGGTAACCATATCAATTCCTGCCATTATAACGATGCAACACAGGTGTGGTAGTATATGAATTCAAACTCCAGATATCCTTAATAACCATATCAAATTCATGGATCCTGAAACACCTGTATGAAGCAAATTTTCCCAATGGAAACAAACAATTCTAAACATGAATGTGGGTTCCAAAATTGGGACCACCTGCATCACTAATGTGAAAGATATCAAAGCATTAAAAGATTTTGCAAACTAAAATATGACAGGTATCATTGATATTTTAATTCGAATATTGCTTAAATCCTGTAAAATCCTACAAAATTTTCATCCATGAAAATAATTTGAATTCATACATTTGTTAGTCAGTTATGTGTGTTATTGTATTTGCATGATCAGAAGTATATTGTACCTTCTAACATTGTTAGCTGTCCCCAAGATCATTAGCTATGAGTATGCAGAGACTTCTCATATTTTGATACCATTTTCCATATCATGAAAATCATGCAACTTTCTCAGTCACAAACATGAGATTTATACCATATCTGATCGTGATTATTGTATCCTCTTATAATGCTTTTGTCAAAAGACAGCACAAAATAGGTACTGAGTACGAAAATTATAGCATGCTTAGCACATACCATTGCCAACCCATCAAACACTACATGACCTTCGATATTTTACAATCGATATAAAAAAATCCAAGAAATGAGATAACGGACCTCAAGTGTCTTAAATATCCAAAACTGTTTGAGCACTGGCAATCTTGAATATATGAACATAAAGCACTTAAAGTGGGAAAAAGATAAATATTCTAGACAGAATGCCAACAGTCTGCATCTTGCATGGACACAAAATTGAAGCCAGAGATGCAGTTGGAAGTATCTTTGACTTGTCAACCCATATCCAAAGTGCTTGCTGTGCAGTATGGAAAAAAAACCTACATGCATGGCTACTACATAAGAAAGTAATTCGTAATCCCTGCCAAGAAACAATAATCATGACCCACACAACCTTGCATACAACAAAGTCGTTCAATGTGGGATAATGTTGTGCCAAGATCTTAAATGTCTTTCGAGTAGCCTAGGAATTTGAAGGACAATTTCACTGGCATAGATAATTCATATTATCAACAAGAAATGTAGACATGCAATTTCACTCTATAATCAAAAGATATTTTACAGCTTCAAAGAATTGCTTAATTGGAATTTCACCAAAACAGGGTAGATGACAGGATCAAAAGTTTGTCAAAAACTCTTAGGCATCCTCCACCTGCACATAGAGACTAGCCTGTGGATGAAGACCTGCTTCCTTCAAGGACAGAGCATATTTGTCTGGACCATAAACAACTCGAGGAAAATTTGAGACTAAGCTGTATTTCTCAGCAAGCAGACAATTTAATGAATCAACATAGTCATAAAGGGACTGAACTGTTGCTGAGCTATGAAATCTCCGTTCCTTTCGCTCTCCATTAGGAAACCGCACAAGCACCTAACAATAATCAAAAACACCAAAATACTGAACATTTAGTTACAGATAAAAAATTGTCCAAACATATAACCAAAGTTGACGAAGTTGAAAGACATCCGGTTCATCAAAAGGATTTAAAACACATATTTGACTTAGAAAATCACTTGAAAAAACGAAAATAGAGTGAATCCATCAAAAAGGTTAGGAAAACTCATGTTATGTGAATGAATTTAGCACCACCATAAGTAAACGAAAGGGTGTTTCACAACCGTTTTTTCAATGTCCATTCACAGACACAGAGGATCATCACAAAAGAAACACAACATATATATGTATAAATTTGTTGAGAAGAAAAGCCCCAAGGGTTGGCTCAAACAGTCAATATCTCTCCTGCAAGATGGGAGGTCATGGTTTCACCTTTTTTTATCACCTTTGGGTGAGGTGTTTGGAGAATAGGCACTGGTGGTTTACCTTGGTTACCACCCGTTGAAGGCAGTGAAGTATCTGGGGGTTTCCTGTGTTTTTGCTTGTTTATAAGAAAAATAATTGTTGAAAAGAATAATAAACCTAAATAAATTGGTATGTGCATAATAAGTTGAGTTCACACTATAATATATTTATAATACAAAATTCAACCTATTAGGTTGTGACATTGTGTTCCAAGCACTACCAGTTTATGTTTTGGACACACTGACTTAAAAGAAAACTCAAAGACAATTATCGGTCTGATTTTGTCTGGTTCATGCAGTCTTTACAGAAAGCTAATCAAACAAGGAGCAATCAACTAAAATCTATCAAATCATTGAAAATTTACCAATCACATTATACTGAAACGAAGTTAACTAAGATATAAGATGAAAATGCTACCTGTGTAACATCTGGCCCTTTCTCGGGCTCCAGGCCCAATGACATTGCCTTCTCTTGACGCCGCCTTTCCAGAGCAGCTTCTCTCTCAGCTGCTTCCCTTGCAGCTCTTGCCAGAGCCTCTTCTTGTTCTTTGCGTCTCTTCTCAGCTTCAGCTGCCTCTCTTTCCAAGCGCTCAGCCTCTTCCTGCCTTTGTCGTTCTCTTGCCTGCTTGCAGACAAAGCTTTCCCGATTAAGAACATAAAAATACAACGAATTTAGCTGCAAAAAATCTACTGTTATTGCTTCTTCAAATTCTTTGTTTTCCACTAACTTGGCTCTAATAAGAAACCTGAAAGATAGTTTTTTCCAAAAACATAGACAATTCACATCAGATATAGGAAACAAATACATACTCTGTCAGCTTCAAGTGCAGCTTGATAGGCAGCATCCTGTTCTTCTCTCAATCGCCTATTATGCCTCCTCTCTTCCTCTTCAATGCGAGCTGCAACAAGCACAGACCCACTTTCTTCTACTACCCTCTGAAGGACTGACAGCATCTCTGCAGGGGATTTTGGGCCCTCGACCTGTTATACCATTCAGATGATAAAAATTCTGTGTTACAATAATGTGCCACAGACTAAAATCCTATAACTCTTGCTGATAAATAAACCTTTCTTTAAATAAAAAATTTTGCTTATATTTCTAATTCTTAATACGTTGATAGAGGTAAATATATATTCCAACCACAACAGATAGAGAATAGCAATAAATATATATTCCAACCACAACAGATAGAGAATAGCAATAGGCTAGAAACATTATTTCCATATTCCAACTTAAATATATGCTAAAATCCTGACAATAAAATGCATAAACTTTTCCGTTGGAAGCATACATGTTAAATAATTATAAACTAGGACCATCACTTATACAACAATTTCACATTAGCATCTTTGTGGACCTGATATTGACACAACTTTTACAACAAGAGTTTATTAAACCACAGTGAAAAGAATTTGTTGGAACTTGGAAACTTGCAAATTTATAATTTAAATATTGAAATAAGATGGACTGAGCATTAAATGGCTGGACGCCCATCAGAGGGATGCATTCTCAGTAAGATTTTGTACTAGGGGGTCTTTATAATCTTTTTCAATAATCTTGACACGAAATAGGCTTCAGATGGCAGACCCCGGTTATGGAGTAAGGTTGGCCAATTTATGACAACTTGTTTCCTGAATTTAAATCTAGCCACCATTACTATCTCCACACCAGTTTCTGTGTGGCTCCCAAACCTCTCTATCCACCTCTACAAGAGGTTTTCAAATTGATAGAAAATTCTTCAGGACAGCAAAATGGAACAAACCGTGTGTTCACTTGTGCTTGCACAATTTTAATTATACTTGAACAAGGGGTTGCAAATCAGTATCATTCTGGAACTTGACAGATCTAGATGGACCCAGCTACTAGATTATGAAGATACTGCATTCATGTGCAGGATCTGTCTGGATTGGCATTGATATGGAAACCTGCCCCAAAAGAGTTCTCTGGATGGACAATGAAAAGAAAACCCTTCAAGCATACAGAAGGTGGATCATGATGGTTTTTATAAAGTTACTATCAGAAGAAAAAAAAGTCCAATTGTTCTGCAAATTGTATCAAGAAAGATAAGAACACTGTCTCCAAACAGAAAGATCCTTTGGAATACAATGGAGATGCATAATAAGATGACAAAACTAATCCTGCGGAAGAAGAAAATATGAAGGACTCAACTTCAGTAGGGATCTTAAAACAAAGAAATCAAGAGAGAAACCTTTGGACCTAAGGATTCCCCTTCACAAAAAGAAGGGAAGTAACAAGATCCCAGTCATGACTCCAAAATTAAAAAAAAATTCCAAAGATGCAAGATCCCAAAAGTTCAGAGAGAACTCTGTTCTCTCTTTCTGTTCACCTGCCTTCCAGCCACAGATATAGCTAGGATGATCATACTAATTTCTCCTCTTTATATTTTATGAGTTTTCTGTAGAAATTTCAAAAGTTGGGCAATTAATGCAATTGTGAAATTTCCTCTCATTTACTTGAGGTTTCCGGGATCTAATCCCATTGAACATTAACCTTGGGGCTGATCTGAGATATTAAATTACAGCAGTAATATTTCACTTCCCTTGGACCAAATTTCACCCAACAGTCCAAGAGAATCAATAATATATGAGTGTACTTCAATACCACATTGCTACAAACCTTATGGCAAACTTGTCAATGCATATAACAGATTTGAAATGTCTTATTACAGCAGATTTTAACAGCAGCAAATAGGATCCTTTATCTTCCAGATATATGTTAAATCACTTAACCAATTCAGCTATATGTAATGTCAACTATAGTCAACCCAAGAGATAATATAAGTTGAAAATCAGATCTTCAAATACACAATATTTGGACAGCTGGAAACTTCATATATATATATATGGCAGAAATCAAGCTCTCCAAACCCTAGCTAGGTAGCCTATAAGAAAACCTAGCCTCCAACTCCTAACTAGGAATCACTCCGAGAGTCCAAACTAAAGCTGGTCACTCCACCAAAGATCCTCAACATGCTAGCATCAAAACCGGTAAGTCCTTGGCACATACACCAAGCTTGTATCACACAAGGTATCCACACTAACTATGTCATCTTCCTTAGGGTTTTCAAACCCTGGTCATGTTGCATCACACAAGTAAATGGCAAGACAACTCTAGTGCTAGCCTGCAAATCTACAAGTCCATCGTAGAGTAGAGTCCTCAAATCATATGTTTGTGGAACATCAAAGATATAAAAACAAAATCTTCTTCCAAGCAAGGTATGACACCAAGCTGAAAACTCATAAAACTAGTCTCTCCATGATCTTGCTTGAGCCTCACATCTCATGCAAACAAGGCCCCAAATCATGGAAAGTGTTAGATCTTAGGGGTTCCTCACAAGCCCTAGTGTCATGCTCCTTACAAGACAATGCAAAGAATAGTGTACAATGACAATAAGGATACAAGAGCTCTCCAAACCATAGATAGGTGTCAAAACCGGTAAGTCCTTGGCACATACACCAAGCTTGTATCACACAAGGTCTCCACGCTAACTATGTTGTCTCCCTTAGGGTTTGCAAACCCTGGGCATGTTGCATCACACAAGTAAATGGCAATACAACTCTAGCACTAGCCTCCAAACCTACAATTCCATCCTAGAGTAGAGACCTCAAACCATATGCTTGTGGAACATCAAAGATATAAAAACAAAGTCTTCTTCCAAGCAAGGTATGACACCAAGCTGAAAACTCATAAAAACTAATCTCTCCATAATCTTGCTCGAGCCTCACATCCCATGCAAACAAGGATTCAAATCATGGAAATTGTTGGCTCTTATGGGTTCCTCACAAACCCTAGTGTCTTGCTCCTTACAAGAAAATGCAAAGAATAGTATACGATGATATTAAGGATACAAGAGCTCTCCAAACCCTAGCTAGGTAATCTATAAGAAATCCTAGCCTCCAACTCCTGGCTAGGAAACACTGCCAACTAAAGTTGTTCACTCCACCAAAGATCCTCAACGTGCTAGCATCAAAACCGACAAGTCCTTGGCAATACACCAAGCTTGTATCACACAAGCTCTCCACACTAACAAAGTTGTCTTTCTTAGGGTTTGCAAACCCTAGGCATGTTGCATCACACAAGTACATGGCAAGACACTCTAGTGCTAGTCTCCAAATCTACATGTTAATGGAACATCAAACCCTAGTCCCCAAACCCTAGGTTAATGGAACATCAAGGATACAACAACCAAGTCTTCTTCCAAGCTACGTATCACACCTCAATACTCATAAAACTTGTCTCTCCATAATCTTGCCCAAGCCTCACATCCCATGAAAACAAGGCTCCAAATCATGCAAGGTGCTAGCTCTTAGTGTTTCCTCACAAACCCTAGTGTCTCTCTTTACAAGACTTCTCCAAGACAATACAAAGAATAGCCATGTCACAAGGTTCGGGTTCGTGTTCGAGTTCGGCGACCTTCAGGATCGAATTTTTCGATGAAGTTCGGATGAGGTTCGACATAGGTTCGTCTATATACATTTTTCAAAAAATATATATATATATATATGTATGTAAATTTTATATCATATATTCCAATTTCCGGATATAGAATTTACATATTAATATAATTTAATAAACATTATAAACATATTCAATTCACATATATATGTTATAAACATATTTAATATACATATAAGTTATAATCATATTAAAATAATTTAATAAACATTATAAAAACGTTCAATTCGCATAGATATATTTTAAAAATATCTACCACTTATAAGTTATAATATTTTTAACCTAACATGTCAACACTAAAACGGTTCAGAAGTTACAACCTATCGAATGTGTGAGATAGCTATGGTCATTCTCGTTGTTTCCTGAAGCTCACTGCAGATGTGTGGTAATGATAAAGGAAAGAGGCCCAAAGTAGATAGAAAGTCGCGACTTCCGAAAGCAGAGACCCTGCGCGAGGGAGGAGAGAATAGAATCGAGGGCAGAACTGGTTACAAGCGAACCTCGAGGACAGAACCAGTTACAGGTGAACCTCACAGCCGAAAATGGCAAATTGGAAACCCATGTATACCTGGCGAATTTGACATTGACGTATCGCTGGTGAATTTAATGCCGAACCTCAACGAATTCCAATTTTTTTTGAGGTTCGCTGAATTTCAAACCTCAAGGTTCGAATTCGGCGAACCTTGTGACATATAAAAATAGTGTACTATGATGATAATGATACAAGAGCTCTCTTCTCCCTTTATATATAGAGTAAGTGAGGGAGGCAAACATAAAACAAGGACATAAGTTCATACAAGTAACCAATGAAAGTTTTTGAAAGTTTCCCCAACCCGGTTTCAAGCCTTTTGGCGTCTCTGCATTGTTTAATGCCCAACCCTTCAATGCATAAATTTTATAAAAAATTTAACTTCACTGAAACACATGTGAAACTTTTTCTCAATTTCAAACAATTCAGAAATTTTCTTTTGACTGGAAAATTTAAATGCTCAGAAAAATTTCAGACATTTTACACACATGAAATTAACACGTTTGTTTTTTACCAATGGTCCAGGACAAAACCCCCAAGGGAAAACCTGTTTTCTGACTGAGATTTTATTTTTCTTCTGTAAAAAATTACAGAAATGAAATCACTAATCAACAGTACTTATCAATTTTCAGTCTCGAAATTTGAACCCATTGTTGAAACTTCTTCCTCAGAAAACGTGCCAGACTCAGCCTCGAAATTCGTGCCAATTATCTGCTGTGCAGACAGCAATTAATTTCTGCATTTTACCTCGAAAAACATGCACACAGAATCTGCCTCTATTTCTGTTTCAGTCCGTACTGTACGGACAGAATTTAATGCAGGTCGTACGGTCTCGAAAACTGTGCAAAACCAGAATTCCGTAGTCTCGAAATCTATGCAAAAATCAGAATTTAATGCTGGTCGTACCTTGTTCGATTTCTGTGCTGACCGTACAGGTTGTACGGATACCCTCCTCGAAATCTGTGCTGTCAACTCTTCTCGATTTCTGTGCATTCAATCTTCTCCTCAATTTCTGTACACTAGTACGGTCTCTCTTGCCTGCAATTAATTTTCAGAACTTCTCTCTCTGGTTTAGAAATCTCTTCAAAACCCTCACTCTTCTCTTCTTCTCTCTCTTCAAAAATCTCTCTTGAAGATGAACACAATGAATGAACTTTTGCCTTGCCCTAGCCTTTTTTTTCATGGTAACTTCCCCTATCAATCTAACGGTCAAGATTAAATTAGATCAAACGTTGACATTAAATGCTCCATTAAAAAATAATTAAATGACATTTAGTGCACTTATATCATTTTAAAAAGTTGAGCAACCTTTTTTTCTTTTTTAATCACTCACTTAACTTTTTAAATGTGAACTTAAGGAAAAACACCCACTTAACTTTTAATAAAGTCACTTTAAAAATATAAAGTGCATCTCACTTCATTAAATGCACAAAATGACTAGGAGTCACATTTAAGTGTCAATGTCCACCCCAAGGCAACTCTAGTTGGACAAACACTTCCTAGGTAACTTTTCAACACTCCCTTTACTGAGGAAGGTGTTTTTCACCACTCCCAACTTGTCTCTGAAGTAGACATGCTTCCCTCTACCCAAAGCCTTTGTGAGAATGTCAGCCACCTGCTCATCTGTCGGAACATACTGCAAACGAACAGCCCCTCCCTAAAACTAGTCCCTGATGAAGTGATATCTAATCTCAATGTGCTTCAACCTATCATGAAATACCGGATATTCAGAGAGCTTGATGCAACTCTGATTATCACACTCTACAACTGTGGGTCTCAGCTCCATATCAACCAACGTAGATCCAAATCCTAGGCTCTATTAAGCGCCGAGATGGATCAAATCTCTCGACGTGCAAACCTCTTCTTTGGTATCCATTCATTTGATTCAAACCTAAAGACAAATCTTTTTATTTAAGGTCCACATATAATATTTTTATTATTAATATTTAATATTTAATATTATTTATGCTAACATATAATATTTTTTATTTTGTTAGGAACGAAAATTACAACATTTCCCCATACATGGTTTTAAAACCATATGCAAGGCCCTCTTACAACCATGGGTTGTTTAGGAGGCCTTGCACATGGTCTTAAAACCATTTGCAAGGCCCTACCAAACAATGTACAATAAAACCATGTGTTGTTTAAGAGGCCTGGCACATGGTTTAAAAACCATGTAGAAAGCCCTCCTAAACCATGGTTTAAAAACCATGTCCAAGGCCCTCCTAAACCATGTACAATAAAACCATGGGTTGTTTGGAAGGCCTTGCACATGGTTTTAATTATCCGCAAGGCCAACATTTTTTTGCGGATAATTCAATTTGTTATTTTTTATTATTTTGTCAGATAGGAACATTACAACATCTCCTCCATATTGTGTTTTTTTCATCCACATTTTTTTACGGATAATTAAATTTTTACTTTTTTATTGTTTTGTTAGGTAGGAAGATTACAACATCTCCCCCATATTAGATTGTTTTTGTGGCCGACATTTATTTTGGCCTATAATTATAAGAAAAAGAAAAAAATTATTAATAAAAATAATGTTACGTAACGTTACATAACGTTACAAGATCTCCCCCATACTGGGCTGTAGAGCGCCTCTCGGCGCAAACAAATCCACCATCAACTTGCAAAGCCACAAGGCCTCAAAACTGGCCTGACTGGATGCCATATACTCAGCCTCAGCAGAACTCAATGCCACGGACTTTTGCTTCCTGCTGAACCACAACACAACTGCCAAACCCAAGCTGAAGCAACAATCGAAAGTGCACTTCCGATCCGAAACACTACTTGCCCAATCTAAATCTATATAGACAACCAGCTCCACTCCACCAGATCTCCTATAATCCAATCCATTGTCAATTGTACCTGCAAGATACCTCAAGAGCGTGTTCATTGCAAAACTCATATCTGGTCTGGTGTTGACCAAATACATCAACGAACCAATCAACTGACAATATAAGGTAGGGCCCACCAACTCTCCCTCTGAAGCATGAAGCTTCGCCCAGTTGGTGATCATGGGTGTCGACATAGGTCTGCAATCTGTCATCTGAAATCTCTTCAGAACATCTATAGCATATTTTCCTTGCCCCAGGAAAACATGTCCATCCTCCTGCCAAACCTCCATCCCCAAATAATAATGCACTAGTCCAAGGTCTGTCATCTCGAACTCTGAAGCAAGATCCTTTTTGCATGCATCAATCAGTTGCTCTCCCCCAGTAATGAACAAGACATCAACATACAGCAGAAGGATAAGTGGAACACCACCAACCACAATGTAGTATAGGTTGGGATCCGCTTCACTCTTCTGAAACCCAATCGAAAGCAAGTAAGTGTTGATCCTGGAATACCAAGCCCGTGGGGCTTGCTTCAGTCCATACAAGGCCTTTTTCAGCCTGCAAACATGTGTTTCTCTCTCACATGCCTCAAAGCCCTGTGGCTACTCCAAATATACCTCCTCCTATAGAAAACTGTTTATAAAAGCAATTTTCACATCCATCTGATGGATCTTCCAACCCATCTTTGTAACAACAGAGATCACTACTCTGATCGAAGAAAATATGGCCACTAGTGCAAATGTCTCATCATAGTCAACTCCCTCGACCTATGAGAAACCACGTGCAACAAAACAAGCTTTGAACTTCTCAACACTGCCATCCACATCATGCTTTATCTTGTAAAGCCATTTGGAAGTCACAACTGACTTCCCCTCTGGTCTCGGAACCACTTCCCACACCCCATTCTTCATGATGGCGTTGTACTCCTCCATCATGGCATCTCTCCATACCTGGTGTGCGGAAGCCTGCTCATAAGTATCAAGAACGGTGTCACGCAAGCTAGTCACCTATGCCATATAGCTGGGAAATCTCTCAGGTGCCCTGCTCCCCCTGACCGAGCGCTCCAATTGACTCCTCTGCTTCCTTCATCAACTCCTTAAGCCAACTTAGCTTTCTCTTCTTGGAGGAAGCATCCTGTCTCAGACTCTCCTCATCAGACATCTGTCTCCCTGAAGAAGTCCCAACAACTTGAGAACCTGTCCTTGGTGAACTTGTACCTGTACCACTAGAACTCGAATCACCTGAAGGTGTCATCTGTGAACCTGTGATCCGTGAACCTGTCCCCGTACCAAAAGTACCTGCAGATTGAGCCCCTGTAAGTGAAGACCCTATAACCTATGACCCAGTCACACCTAAAACCGGTGACCCTGAACTCTGACTCACTGAATTCTATGCAGTCACCTGTGTAGTACCCTGCTGATCCTCCATCTCAGAATCAAGAGACCTCCTGAAGGCTTTCTCCTCCTCGAACTTCACCTCCCTTCTCACCACAACTTTCCTCTTTGCATGAAGGTATATCCGAAAAGCCTTCAATGTCTCATCGTAACCAACAAAAATACCACTCACCTGTAGCCTCCAACTTTCCCCGTGAATGTCTCCTCAAGAGTTTTACTCCCCAATGCACGGTGCGGACTCCTGTTGAGAACATAAACAGCAATACTGCAGGCCTCTGCCCATAGAAAGAAATGAAGACTTTGATCATGTAGCATGGCTCTAGTTGCACCCACTATAGAATGGTTCTTCCTTTCAGCCACTCCATTCTGCTGTGGAGTGTAAGGAACAGTCAACGACCTCTTTATCCCCTCCTGTCGACAATACTCATCAAATGCACGAGAAGTATACTCACCTCCATTGTCTGACCGAAGTACCTTGATCTTCTTTCCTGTCTGGTTCTCCACAAGAGCTTTAAACTCTTAGAACCGATGCAAGACTTCTTCTGATCTCTTGCTTCTGAGAAAATATATCCAGATCTTCCTGGAAAAGTCATCTATGAAAGTGACGTAGTACTCATATCCTGTCAAAGAGGCAGAAGACATGGGACCACACAAATCTGTATGAATCAACTAAAGCACTCACTCTGATCTGGAATCACTGCTTGGAAAAGTAGTCTTGGTGTACTTTCCTAAAGCACACCCTCTACACACACCACTCGACTCTAAGTTGAAATCTGGCATACCTGTAGTCATCTCTCTCAGTACTCTCAAAGTTGGACGGTGAAGATGGGTCATCCTCCTGTGCCAAAGCTCACACAACTCACTGTTGCTCTGAGTGTGTGACAGTGTGTGATGTGGCTCGAAGAGAAGCTTGTACAGTTTCCCGCATCTGATTCCAATCACCCGTGAATCAAATGGACTTGATGCCTTGGGAAAGATGTGAACTTTCCCATCAAGGACATAAACACCGAAGCCTCTGTCCTCAATCATAGAAACTGAAACAAGGTTCTTCTTGAGCCCAGGGACATACAACATATCCCTCAAATACATAGGCTGCATAGACTCCCTATCAAAACGAACAGTCCCTCGCCCAACTGCACTCACCACTGTGTCATCTCCCAATACAACCTCCATCTCCGAGTCTAACTCATCTCTGTGAACATGTCTCGATCACCTATCATATGACTGGAAGCTCCACTATCAATGTACCAAGTATAGGAAGTAGTGGTGGCACTCAACGAATGCCCAAAAATCATGGAATGCTCCATGCGGTCCTCAATATCCTTGCTAGTGATAGTAGATGCTCTTTCTACACCAACACCTGCAAAGAGAGAAAAGTCTCTCTCAAATCTCACTGCAAACTCATTGATCTCCACTATAGATGCAGTTTGTTGCTTCTTCTTCTTCTTGTTAGGACACTATCCAACATAGTGTCCCATCTTTTGACATGCAAAGCATTTCACTTTGCTCATGTCATTCTTCTCTCCCTCATGCTGTTTGGCTCCCCCCTTGGAACCCTTCTTGAACTTCTTCTTCTTGCCCTTCGCTGCTAAAGCAACATTCTCATCATCATCTCTCTGATGTGACGAACTTCCTTGTAAGAAGCCTCTCCGTATCTCCTCCTGTGTGAGATCATCCCACAATCGATCCATGTGGGTATGTTCTCCCTCCCAATAATGGTCTAAACAAATACGGTCCACTGTTGTGACACACCATTTAGTGCTGTACGCACCATCTCAGGAATGCCCACCACCTCTCCTACAGCTGCTAGCTCACCTCTTACCTGTGTAATCTTGGTAAGATATGATGTCATGCCTTCACCTTTTCCCATGCAAACACTCTTCAACTTTTCTCTCAATACCATCTTCCTGTTTTCATTGGAACTTTGATAAAGATTTGTCAAACCTATCCACATCTCAAATGCATGGTCTTTGGCTGAAACGTGAGGAATCACATTATCCTTCACTGCATCAAGAATGACTCTTCTTGCCCTCACATCCTTCTTCATGAAGGCTGCCTTATATGTTGCATCAACAAGTACTACCACAGGATTTGCTGTTGTCCCATGAACTATATCCCATAGTTCATTCTCTTCAAGAATCAAGCTAATTCTAGCCTTCCAAGGGCCAAAGTTTGAAACCCCATCAAGTCTATCTTCCACTCTAAGACCAAAAACCATGGCTACAACCTGTACTCACAAGCAAGTTGTTTCATACTTCTTTTCTTCAAACCCCAGTTTCCAAATGTTTAAAATTCTGAAGCTTTGCAAAGCTCTGATACCATGAAAGTTTTTAAAAGTTTCCCCAATCTGGTTTCAAGCCTTTTGGCTTCACTGCATTGTTTAATGCCCAACCCTTCAATGCATAAATTTTATAAAAAATTTAACTTGACTGAAACACATGTGAAACTTTTTCTCAATTTCAAACAATTCAGAAATTTTCTTTTGACTGGAAAATTTAAATGCTCATAAAAACTTCAGACATTCACACATGAAATTAACACGCTTGTTTTTTACCAATGGTCCAAGATAAAACCCCTAGGGGAAAAACCTATTTTCTGAGTGAGATTTTATTTTTCTTCAGTAAAAATTACAGAAATGAAATCAGCAGTACTTATCAATTTTCAGTCTCGAAAATTGAACCCATTGTTGAAACTTCTTCCTCAAAAAACGTGCCAGACTCTTCCTCAAAATTCATGCCAATTAACTGTTGTACGGACAGCAATTAATTTCTGCCATTTACCTCGAAAAACGTGCACACAAAATCTGTCTCGATTTTTGTGTCAGTCTGTACTGTACGAACAGAGTTTAATGTAGGTCGTACAGTCTAGAAATCTGTGCAAAAATCAGAATTTAATGCTGGCCGTACCTTCCTTGATTTCTGTGTTGACTGTACAGGTTGTACAGATACCCTCCTCGAAATCTGTGCGGTCAACTCTCCTCGATTTCTGTGCATTCAATCTTCTCCTCAATTTTTGTGCACTAGTACGGTCTCTCTTGCCTGCAATTAATTTTCAAAACTTCTCTCTATGGTTTAGAAATCTCTTCAAAACCCTCACTCTTCTCTTTTCTCTCTTCAAAAATCTCTCCTGAAGATGAACACAATGAATGAACTTTTGCCTTGCCCTAGCCTTTTTGTTCATGGTAACTTCCCCTGACATTAAATGCTCCATTAAAAAATAATTAAATGACATTTAGTGCACTTATGTCATTTAAAAGTTGAGCAACCCCTTTTTTCCTTTTTAATCACTCACTTAACTTTTTAAATGTGAACTTAGGAAAAACACCCACTTAACTTTTAATAAAGTCACTTTAAAAATATAAAGTGCATCTCACTTCATTAAATGCACAAAATGACTAGGAGTCACATTTAAGTGTCCTTGTCCACCCCAAAGCAACTCTAGGTGGACAAACACTTCCTAGGTAACTTTTCAACCAACAAGGAAACTCCCCATGGAGTCCACCACGGTAAGTACATGTCTCAAGCTAGGGGTTATCCAAACCCAAAGGGAAATGGCCTCCTGAGTCCCAGCATGATCCTCCTTGAGCCTAAAGCCCTCTTCCAAGAGTGTGGGCTCTCCAACAAGTTGTTAATCCAATGCTCCCTCCTCCACAATGGTCCACTAACCAAGTGTCCTCATGCAAGGTGCTCCTCCTCCCACTGTGTGCCACATGTCCTCTCATGTGCCCAAAGCTACTCTCATGTGTGCTAATGTGATTACGATGCTCCAATGCTTCTCTTCAACATGTGTCCAACTCAAACCAATCGCCATGATGCATGCTCCTCGACCGAAGCATCCTAAAGATGAGTGCCCAACCTCGAAGGTGTATATCACGTGGTCCCAAGCTCCAAAGATTAAATCCTCTCCCTCCTCATGCCCAATGCTCCTCCTAGGTAGGTACCTCTTCTAATCCAGTAATTAATTCCCATGTTGAGTGTACCCAATGTGTTTAATCATGTTGATTAAGGTAACAACCTCCTAGGTAAAGGTGTTATGCTAGCACTCTAACCAAGGTCAAGCATCCACCCAATCTGAGCCATCCATGTGTCCATGAAGCATAGCCAAGGGGCTAGGAGACCTAGTGCTTTCTAGCTAGGTGAAAACACTTTTAGAGTAACCCTGAAAGCTAACATTTTACTGCCAAAAACACAGTTGGAGTTAGCGATAATTTTTAATGGGGTAGAAACTTGTATGTATCTAAATGACAAGAGGAATTTATATGGATACCATTTTTTGAAAGATTAACAATTAAATACTATGCACAAATGTCTTATTGTAATATTCTCTGAAAGAAGAGCTGCAAAACATTACGATAGCGACAACCTAAAGCAATGAAGCTTCTTTAGTCATTGGCAAGGTTGATTCCGATGCTCCATATTATGAAACATGCCTAGACTCTAAAGTTGGAAACTTGCAGGGAATAACTATGGTCTTAGGAAGCTTCCATAGATATTGGCAATTTGGCGGGGTCGGTTCCATATCTACAACATCCCCAAAATCTGCAACAGGGACTTGTAAGTTGTAATGCATCCACAAATGCAAAATATTTTCGTATTCACCTTCAATCCCAATATGCATGCTCAAGATTTCTGGGATTTTCCCTCATGGTGAGGCTGGTGTTGGTCAAAGACATCAAGGTGGAGCAAGCCTTACAATTTTCAAGGAATGCCTTCATTGGCAAGTTTCACAATCGAGAAAGTTTCAAGCCCACCCTCAATGATCGGACTCAAATGTTTTGGGTTTTGTTGATTAGGTATGGGCTTATTTTTCATTTACTAACCAAAGGCTAGATAGGCTTTATTTTTCATTTGGAGAAAGACTCCAACGCAGTTTTTGGGAGAAGATGGTTCTGGGGGTCGACTTTCTTGTCACTTAAGCCCCAATCTACGTGTTTTTATCCTCAAATGATGTTATGAACCTTAACCCTTAAAATTTAATCACAAACAATATATCAAAATTGCTTCTCTACTCATATATGAAAACCTTTTAAGGTAGAATAACATCATACAATGATCTTTTTATGGAAAGAATCCACTCATGCTCACTTGTCTCTTCGAGAGGAAACCTCCTTATCAGCTAAAGCTACAATACAATATATTTGAATACCTACTCCAAAAGGAGGACTCCATCCTTATTTATAGCTAGCTAGAGAACCCTAATCATAACAACGAGCTAACTACCCAGTGGACCTTTAATGAGACCAAATTAGATTTAAACAATGCTTACATAACTAGTGGGCCTTGATAATAACAAACATAGTGGAACCAATCCACTTTATATTGAATGGTCACCATAACTACACTATCATTACTCTAAGGGCCCTTCCTATCCCTATTACATTCCTATGCAGGATTCTAACAAACAAAGGTAGCAAAAAGTATTCCCATATAGGTCAAACTCCAAGGGCTAATAAAGCAATGAAGGAGATAGGTGAAGTGATGGGGAGAACCTTGGACATCGACTTATCCTTCAAATCTAGTGTTTACAAAATTGTGGCTCCAATTCTTATTGAGGTTGACATTAGTGAGGGTTTAGGGTACAATATGGAAATTGTTGTTGGAGAATTTATGCATACTTAGATGTTGGACTACCACAAAATCCCTTTTAGGTGGGATTATTGTCATGTTTTTGGCCAGCTCGTGGCATACCCCTCATTGCCTTTTAAAAAGATGGTGTGGAGGGAAAAAATAGAGCTTAAAGAGAATAAAGGATTAATTAGCAAAAGGGTTGCATAGTCATGCAAGCACTATGGCTCAAAAAAATGAGATAGAAAATCCTCAACAAGTGTTGCATCAAGGTAGAGAAGTTGAGCTAGATGTGCCAAAAAAGGGTTTTACTAAAGATAAGAAAGTATTAAAACCCTCTTAAATCCCTCAATCCCTACAAAGGAATCTAGTAAGTCTCTTCAATCCCTCCCTGATATTAGTCCTCACTCGATAAAAGTTGTTTCCAATATTGTGGATAAAGAGGCTTGGCCTTCCATATCAAAGATAGTTAAGAACCCTAGGGTTCTAAAAGGGTGAAGGGGTGTTCTAAAGTTAAAGTGGGGAAAAGAAAACCTTCTTTCTAAGCAAGGGAAGGAAAATGTTAGTCATATATCTCATTCTAATTTCTCCTCAAGTGATTAGTCAGAAGATGTTAATGTTTTCTCAGAAGACTTGGGATGCAGGGATTTAGTGAATGTTACAAATAACAATAGATGTCATTTAAAGGTTTAGAAAGGGGGAGAAGGAAGGGGGAGAAAAAGAGAAGGATGAGGGGCTAGGTTATGACCATGTCAAGGAATCAACCACTTGATCAGTCCAAAAAATCCTTCCTTCACCATGCACAAGAAAAGGCTTTCAAAGAGTTATAGCAAAGGAAACATGAATTGATTACGAGGGTACTCAGAGAAAGACACGTCCCTTCTTAGGTTTCCAAATGATTTTTTATCCTTGAACATATGAGATCTTGGTAGTCCCTCTAAAAGACTTGCCTTGGTGCATTTGGTAGAGATTCAAAAACCTATGATTCTAGTTTAAAAAACTATGGGGGAGGGGATAAAGATATAGGGGATTTGGAAAAACTTCTTAAAGACTAGAACTTTAAGGCTTTAGATGAAAATGGTAACTAAAGGCATCTTCTTACAGCCCAAAAGAAATCAATCCCCTTAATTTTTAATTTATTGATTCTGGTATCTGGACAAAAGTTAGGTTCAAAGACATGGGTAAGTAGATCTAAATCATTGACTGCTATGGTTCGGACTTCATATGATAACAGACAAGTATGTTGGGAAGACTCTCTCCTTGGGATGTATCAAGGACAAGAGGATAGTTATTATGGGAATCTTAATTTTACTTGAGTTGAGGTCTGGAGGAAACTGACTATGCAAGACAGATTGTTTCAAACATAAAGTAGAGGATGCAGGCTTAGTAGATGTTGAACCAATCAAACTTACACCAACCTAGAGAAATAACAGATTTGGAAGAGACGGGGTGTCTAAGAGGTTAGACAGATTCTTGGTTTGGGAGAATCTACTACATAAATCTGATAGAATAAGGCCTTGGTTGGAGGTGGGGAGGGCATCAAATCATCTACCCTTTCTTATTCAAATTGAGAAATAAGATAGCAGGCCAGACAGTCCTTTCAAATTTAATCCAATGTGGACAGAAGAGGAAGCATTTCAGAAGTTGGTTAGAAGCATAGTTTTAAAAATCGGAATCGATCGAGGGTCAGCTCGAACTCTGAATTAGAATCGGTAATGAATACATAAAATATTTAAATTTTAACAAAAAACAATATTTTCAAGATTCTAATCCATAATTCCAAAACATTAGAAACAAAATATCCGAAGTCTACTCATGTATATACCATACAAGAGTGAATATATCAAAATGGCACAAAGTGTACGGTGCAATACATATCTAGGAGACTGGAATTGGAACAAAATATATAATCTGTAAGGCCTATAGGCTATATGGCCTGTAGAGTCCAAAAAACAACATGCTATGAATCATGATGCCACTACATCATGATCAATCATCATACATCGTACTACGTACTACATAGTCAACTGTCATACATCATCAATGACCAAACTCATCACTCTTTGTTAATTGTTGGTTGCTGCAACACTGCCCAAGCCTCCAACTCACAAATGGACTGATAATATGAAATAGGTGTAGAGAAATAGGGAGGGGGTCATTAAATAGATTTAGGGTTAGGTTAGATAACTTAGATTGGGAAAAAAATGTTGAGTTTTTTCCTGTTCGCGGTCCCCACATGCCGGCAACAACAAATCAACCAATTTTTTATGTGACTCCACTCATCTAACCGGTCCGCTACCAAACCGGCCAGTTCAATGTCTGAATCTATGTCACATGTTTCGGGTTCGAATCCGAGTTCAACGACCTTAAAATTCGGTTCGAATTCGGTTTTTTTATAAAGTTCGGAATGAGGTTCGACATTAAATTCGCCAATATACATATTTTTTACAATTTTAAATATTTAATAAAATTAACCTATTCAATATATTTTTATATTCTATGAATAATTAACACATTTTAATACATTACTATATTAAAAACATTAACTATTTACTATACATACATTAAAACACTTAATATTTAATATACTAACTTATATTTTAAAACATTTAATATTTTATAATAATTACTTATGTAATGTAATTTATTTATAATGTATAAGGTATAAAAAATAAATACATGTACCATTTATTTTACACTATAATAACCTACAAATTTCATATATACATTACAATTTTATATTCGAATTCACGTCTGGCAATTTTATATCTGAATTCTCATCGAGCACATTGACACAAAATTCAAACAAACCTCGGCACTGGTTACCGGTCGTCTAAATCCATTCAATTGCAATGGCTACTCCAAGTCGGAAGACCCGTTTGCACATGCCACAAAGGCACAATCTAAAAGTCAGAAGAGTCCAGGCCTGTGGGATAATTCGTCATCATATACTGTATACAAAGCGAAGCATAGTGCAAACGGAGGCCGCCGCCACTGCCTACCAGAAGACCCATAAATTTCGTGACCGAACCCCATGCTGAACATCAACGAATTTACCAGCTTCCGTGGCCTACTAGCAGAATCGCAAATTTCATGACCGAACCTGAACCCAAACATCAACGAATTTCATTTTTTCCATGAGGTTCGTCGAAGTTCGAACTTGAAGGTTCAAAATCGGCGAACCTTGTGACATAGGTCTGAATTAGTTAGTTCAGTGTCTGAATCGGGTTATTTGGTACTGAACCAATTGACCGAACCGATTTGAAGGCCAATTCGGATCAGTTTGCTGTCAACTTGGTGAGTCGACCGATTCCAAAGCCGATTATTCTTATTTTTTAAATTATGGTTAGAAGAGAGTAGGTTAGTTACAATACAAGGTCTAGAGAGTCAATGTGTTTTCAATTTCCAACATCCTTGAAGAAGTTAAAAGGGGTGGTAGCTTCTTGGACAGCAAAAAAACCATAAGCAATTAGATAAGGATCTTAAACAAATTAAACAGGAGATGGATAACTTATATGAAACGGATGTTAAAAAAATTATAGGGAGGAAGAAAAGCTAAGGGTTTGGGAGTTGGGAAACAAGAAGATAAGGATATTAGAATTTAGAACGAAGAGAAGTTGACAGGAGGATGAAATATAGGGATGTTTGGTTAGATAAAGGAGATGAACATACAAAATTCTTTCATCTTTAGCCAATCAAAGAAAATAATTAACATTTGGAAAATAAAAAATGATGTCTAGTAAGTAAATTTTCAAAGTTTACAAATTTAGGAGTTACCTGTTTTCAGTCAGGATACAAAGAACGAAATAGAACAAATATTGTTTAAATCCAGGAAATGATTGTTAGTTATTGGTACCTTGGAAAGTGTGTTCAAGTCCTGGGTGCACATGTGGTAATATAAGGTACAGCTGCAAGTATGGACAGTGAAAAATTCAGCAAGGAGGTGCTGGAATAGGTCTGCAGTACAGCAAAAGGAACAGCAGTGAATATGTTGCAGCTTTCAAACAGGACAATGAGGACACACTTATCTTTCTAGATTCAGCAGATCTGGGGCATGGGCACTTTAGCTACTGCAGCATGTCACGCTCAGCACATCCATACAGCTTCAATTTCCATGTCGCATTGAAGATGAGAAGATGAGGGTGCAACAATAGAATAGACTAGGAAGGATTGCGTCGCTATTTGTAGGCTTCCAGCAGTCAGAGTGCATGCATGCAGGCATGCACCAACCATAGATAGGATATGATACAGTTATCCTTAGAGTCCAGTTTAGGAATACGTGCTCATTGCTAAGAGATAAAGCTCTATTGTGTGGCTTTACTATTCTTATAAGGTGCAGTTGACTTGAGGATAAAGACGCATACATGTTTAGGAATACGTGCTCATTGCTAAGAGATAAAGCTCTATTGTGTGGCTTTACTATTCTTATAAGGCGCAGTTGACTTGAGGATAAAGACGCATACATGTTTCATGTAGGCTACTCTAATTCGAGGCATCTTAAATTAGAATTTGCTTATTTAGGTAAGGCACATGCAAGTTGAGGGACAAATCTCTAGGAAAATGCATACTTCCATGCCTCAAATAATCTCCAATTGAGGTGTTGTGCATATGTTCAAACTCACTATACCTACTCTTCTTCTTTGCCTATAAAGGAGAAGGTAGGGTATAGGCTTAACGCATTCAGTTCAGCAACGAGCAATGAATTAACTTCTTGTATTTTCTTATAGCAAATTTCAGTTTAGCCTTAATCAGAAAGCAGTAACAGGTTTTGACAGCAAATCTACTAAGTTTTTTTTCTTTTAATAGTGATTTAGCAAGTACACAGTATTTCTATTTGTTTGCTTAGTAAGAGTGATGTGATTTATCATTTAGAATAGACCTCCGAGTTTCCATTGCAATTATCTGCTGTGCATGTTTGTAGAATTTAGCATTATTAGAACAACAGTTTTGAGTGGCTTTCAGGTTTCAGCTATCTAGTGCTTTGGGAATTCTTTTACTGCAAAGTTTGCTTGCCATGGTTTAGCAAAATCTAACATGGTATTAGAGCACAATTTTGAAATTTTCCTGTTTCCATGTATGGAGAGGCATGTTGTAAGGAGTGAAAAGTTGTCGGAGCATTTCAGTGGGCACTATGTCAAGTCTTCAGTGACTAAAATAGATTTGTGCCAGTTATCAACACGTGGACCTAAGAAGGGTTGTGGAGTGTGAGCCCCTAGTTTATTAGTTCATCCAATGAATGGATGTCTGAAGCTTGTTGAATGGAGCTGCAGTAATGGCCATTCCCAATATGTGCAAGTCACCTTTTGGAGGGAAACTCTGAATTTGTGCCATGGAAGTTGAAATTGTGAAATCTCTTGGAAATGGCAGACTTATAGTACCTTGTGGAGAAGGATGGTGTAATGGCTACAGATCAAAAGATCGTAAGAACACAACAAGGCAATGAGCGCAAGGAAAATCTTGTCGAATTTGGTAAAGGATCACCTGTCAATCAGATCATCAAGAAAAAGGCTGCTAGAGATATGTATGATGGATTGGGAACCCCATACCAAAGTGTGAACATATTCAGGAAAATGCTCCCAAGGAATAAGCTCACCACCACCCACGTGAGCAAAAATATATAGTACCAACTTCCAAGCTATCTCATGAAAACATCAAAGCTAACAAATCAGATTATTGTACTCAAGAACACGATTAATGGTAATGAGCTAGTTCAGATTTCTTTTGGATGGCTTTAGCCCACCACGGCACAACTTTGTCCAAGATATCTATTGTCAAGAGAAGCTACCAAACTTCGAGAAGTCACGGGATGCTTTCATTGGAGAGAATATGAGACTAGGAAAAGTGTCAACTAGTTACAAGGATAAAGATGATGGACCACGTTGATGTTTGTAGCATCGGACAAGTACTTCCACATCGTTTTGTGTCTAACATGTGCACAGAGAAAGTAGTCACAAATACCCCTCAAACTTAGGGAATTCACTTCAAGTGATTATTAAAGTGAATGTACTTTTATAATTAATGGAATTTAATTTAAGTCAAATGCCTAAGTATTTGGTATTAGTGAGTTAAATTAAATCCTAACCAACAGATCACAAAGTGAAGGTGAGATCTAATCTCAACCATTGATCACTTTGGAGATCTAGGGTTTTGGATTTAGGATAAACTCAAGATTATAAAAGGCATCTAAGGTGAGAGGAGAAGACACAAGAGACACACAAAGTGAGATGGTGAGATCTCATTGTATTGGGTGGAGAAGGACTTTCATCCAGGTGTGCAGAGGCAAGGTTCGATAAAAGGAGAAAGGGGGAGCAAAAGAGTAGCAACCAGGTGCAATAGACTAGGCATTTTGCTGATTTGTATTATTCGTCGGGTGGGCCATTATCCTTGGATGGGAGTCCAGATTTTATATTAATAAAATCATCATAGTACTGCATTTCCCTAAGAGGTTTTTGCAGGGGTATTTACCCAGAAATTACGTGTGCAAATGTGTATGGTTTCCTTGTGCTTCTGCTGATATATTTTACTAAATCGTTAAAACTCGTGTTTTTTATTCAGTAAATGTGCTTAGTTTATTACAACAAGAATTTACTAGGAAGTAAATTGCTGGGTGTTGGGTTAAGAAAATTAACACAACATACCTTTCCCTCACCAACAAGGTGAGTAGAGGAGGTACGAAAGGAGAACCCATGAAGGATCAGAAGAGCAAGGATGAAGAATCCTATTCTTCATGACAAGGGAAGAAAAACTTGAGTCAAATCCAATGCTTAATGTGCAACAAGCACAGTCACTATGCATCTTAATGCCCTAAGAGGAAGAAGGGCAAGGGTAAACGGTAACAATAACAGGAGTTTGTATGAAGTGTAGAAACTTTAGGTGTGAATGAGTTGACTAGCAAGCTTGATACTACCTTTGCCACAATGTTGTGCTTTTCCGCGAACACAATTTCAGGTGTTAGAGTATGTGGAGTTTGGACAATGGAACTTCCAGACATATGACTTATGACAAAAAAGATCTACAACAAGTTTTAGGAGAAAGGGGAAGGACTGTGAATTTGGGTGATAATGCCACATATCTTGTGAAAGGACTGGGCACCATATCTTTCAAAATGCCTTTACGTGATGTTCTTGAGCTAGATTATATATTATATGTTCATCAATTAACAAAGTGTTTTCTTTGAGTTTCTTGCATCACAAAATTACAGTGTTTGGAGGAAGCCATGATGGAGGAGTGTTTTCCCGATCATGAAGAGATAGTTACAAAACCAATTGTGGAATCAGTGATTGACTCCTTGCTTGTAGTTGATAGGAATATGGAAGATTATTGGGATAAGGTTGCTACAGAGGGATTCTTTCAACAAGACGTAGCTGACCTTAATGAGAATCTTACCCAAGTTGCTAGAGGGATCTCATAGAGAGAAGAAGTTGCCCTAGATGGGTTGATACATGCTCCACCAATTTTGGATTTCAGTATTAAAGGAGCTGTACCCATGCTAGGCTTTTGAGTTTCGTGTTGGTTTCAACTCATTATTTGATAGATGTAATACACTTGTCTTGGCCCTATATACAGATGAGTTCATTGTTGTAGGAAATCCAAAAAAATTCATGATGTGGTGTGAGATAATTTTGACCAATGAATATGGTATGAAGAACAAAAAAGGTTGGCAAGTTGTTGTAGTGTTCCTTGTGCAAAAGAGTTTCCCTCTGAAAATTTTCAAGAGAGTTCAAACTTCAAAGTACATACTGAAGCAGCGATTTCGATTCATGTCTCTTAAGGTTCATTGGTGGTCAACTGCTTGACCAAGCCCCTAGAAAAAGGGAGGTTCTAGATGTAGAGGGAGCATTTGGTGTTTGGCAAAAAACACTTTCCTTAGTAACAAGCAGCATTAGTTTGGAACCTTCGAAAGTGTGTTCAAGCCCTGGGCAGAAATGTGGCAGAAGAAGGTATAGTTGCAGGAACAAACAGAGAACAAATTAGCAAAGGAGGTGTCAGAACAGGTGCACACTACAACAAAAGGTACATCAGTGAAGATGTTGCAACTTTTGATTAGGATAGTGAGGGCACACTTCCTCTTTCTAGATTCAACAGATATAGGCGCTAACACACTCAACAGATCCATGCAGCATGATGGTCTGAAGAGGAGGGTGCAGCAATATAATAGACTATGAGGGAACTCATCACTATTTGTAGGTTGCCAGCAGCGAGGGCACATGCATGTGCTAACTATAGATATGACAGGACAATGTTATCCTTAGAATCCAGTTTAGGAATAAGCATTGATCCCTAGAAGATAAGGTGATGTTATGTGGCTTTACTATTCTTAAAAGGTATCATTGACTTGAGGATAGAGGATCAGGCATGCTGCATGCTCTAAATCTAGGCAACTTAGATTAGAATTTGCTTAATTAGGCTTACTTAGGTAAAACATATGCAAGGTAAGGCATAGATTTCTAGGAGGATGCATGCTTACATCCCTGGGATCATCTCCAGTTGAGCCACCGTTGTTCATGTGTCCAAATTTACTGTACCTACTCTTCTTCTTTCTCTATAAAGGAGAAGACAGGGGTATAGGTTTAGGACATTCAGTTCAGCAGAGAGCAGTAAATTAGCTGCTTGTATTTTTCCTGTAGCAGATTTCAATGCACTCTTAATGAGAAAGCAGTAACAAGTTTTGACAGTCCATTTATTGAGTTTCTAATCTGCTTTTAACTGTGATTTAGCAAGTACACTAATTCTGTTTTTCTGATTAATAACCTAAGTCACCTGACACGGGGACACGGAACACAAAGGACACGGGGATCGAGTGTCCAACACGGACACGCTGACCCCCAGAATCAGGACACGTAGGACACGTTATATATATATATTTAAAAAAAATTATATATATTAAAAATTTTAAGTTATAGACATATAGATCCATTTTTTTACAAATATTCAATATAAATCAGAATCAATGCACATTTAACATTAGTATTACACATTTACAAATCAAATCAGTGATCACAATCATATTATGAGACACATAGATATCATAGTCATAGATCAAAATGTCAATACTCATGAGTCAAAACCGTATTTCTCATTATGTCATGAAAATCAAAATGTATACAGTATAATCATATAATGTATTACATAGATGTCAGAATGCCACTGGCAATAGTAAATACAAAAAGGTGTAGATCAAAATAGAAGAATGAAGAGTCTCATCTATCAATAGTCCTCATCCTCCTCCATGCCTGAATCAACAAACTCATCCCTGCTCTCCTCCTCCTCCTCCTCCTCTTCAACCATGATAGGATCAATATCTGTTGGTGTGGAGGATGACCCCTCCAAAGGATCACTATCATCAAATGTCACTGGCTCTAGCACCAGATCATTAAGATCCAAGTTGGCTAATGCAAACTCAGTACTGCTGTCCAAACCCATATCATCAGGAAAGACATCCCACATCTTTGTCTTTCCCTTCACCCACTCCTCCCTCTTCCTGTAAATAAGGTGAAGGTTGGTGTGCACATACACCATCGTCTCTGCTCTGGACTGCTCAAGCCTGCTCTTCTTCAAACTTTACAAGTTGCCATATGTGCTCCAATCCCTCTCACAACTAGAGGATGATGTAACTTGAGAGATGATCCTCAAGGCTAGCTTCTGGAGAATAGGGCATGTTGCCCCCTGAGTTGCCCACCAATTATAGGGCTTCTTAACTCCCCTATCTCCAACCACATCATAGCCTCCAAATCTCCCAGTAGCACAGGAAAACTCTACAAAGCCCGCCTCCACCTCATCAAGTAAGTCTCTATCCTGAAATAGCAGCCTAAATGCTATCTTCCTCCCCTGTGAAATCTCTCCATCCATGTGAGGAGGGACTCTATGTGAGGTGACAGTCCCACCAATGAGCCATTCCTGACTGTAGAACTTGGGGTTCAAGGAGTGGGCCAAGCAATGCAAAGGTGTACAATTCTTATCCCACCTGGATATAAGAATATCCTGAATGGTGGACCATAAGTTCTCTGCTGATGTCTCATACTCGGGACACTCATTCTCCATAACAATGGTCCTCGTGGACTCAATCATGGAATCCCACCGCTCATAAACATCCGCTAGGATGGGTTGGTCCGTGTCTACAAAGCGCAACAAAGAAATGAGTGGATCCGTGATCTTAAAGGTAAGATCCACCCTCTCCCACCAAACATCATCCAATATTGTGTCCTTCGCCTTTTTTGAAGCACTTTGATCCGTATTTCTCCAGAAAGACCAATACTCTGAAATCACCATGGACCCAAGAGCGGTTTTGACCTCCCTCAACTTCTTGAGCATGATGAATGAGGAAGCAAACCGAGTATCTGCAATCTTCAGCAATGAAAGATGTGTGTACTCTTTGTAGATGGTGAGGGCATTTGTATGGTTTTGTACAAAGTTACGGATATGGCGTGCATCCTCAATAATGGTGCCAATCCATGTCACATCTGAAGAAATGGATTTGAGTGCTAAGTTCAAGGAATGGACAATGCAAGGTGTCCAAAAAACCTGTAAGAGCAAAAAATACAAGTATAAATGACTCTACAACACTAACAAGTTAACAACTCAAATCATTAACAATGAAAGGTGTCATAAATGAAAATACCTGTGGATATTTAGTTTCCACAATCATGCCATCGGTCTTGCAAACAGGTGCATTGTCCGTGATGATTTGTAAACAAGAATCAACACCTACTTCTTTAATGGTTTTGATGAATAACTCACCCATAAAATGTGCATCCTTGTATTTCCCAAGAGCATCCACCGCTTTCAAGAACACCAGTCCATTTTGGGAAGATACCATGAAATTGATGAGTGGATGGCGTGTTGGATTCGTCCATCAATCGGAAACAATACTCACTCCAAATGAGGGCCATGTTGCTCTAATTGGCTCAAGAATTTTGTCCACCTCCTTCTTTTCCTTAACCAACAATGTGGTTCTAAGCTTCTCCAAACCAGGAGGCACATAACCAGATGGAGCTCGTTCACTGAGACTTCGACACATCTCAAAAAACAATGGTGACCGTGCAACATTGAATGAGATGAAGTTGAGGTAGAAAAAGAATGCAATGGTGAGGTCTATCTCTTCTCGTGCCTCTTGTTGGAAAATCTTGTCCATTGGACCACTTGGCCTCTTTTTTGCTAGATGTGGATCACCTCTAGGTGGAAATGGAGGGCGAATTGTAGAGGGTTTCCTTAAGAATGAAAGAGGATCCTCATCCTTTTTCTTGCTTGCTGCTGCTACATTCCCTGCGCCTTCTTGATCCTCCTTTCCCATTTCTTTCCTTTGGATAACACTCGCACCTTTACATGAAGAAATCCCACAATTAGGGAGGGCCAACAAATGGCTCTTAACTCGATAGTATGTGCTCTTGAAGTCATTCTTGCAAAAATTGCAAGTCCAAGACACATTGCCTCCCCCACCTAGCTTTGCCCCGGGCCCTTCTTTCCTAGTCACATACCTCCACAAAGGGTATTTCTTCTGTTGGGCTTGTTGTCTTGCTAAAACAAGGTTCAATGGAGCATGAGCTCCACTAGCAGCAAATGGAGCACTAGCAAGAGGAGTAGAAGAGCTTGTGTTTGGAGGAATAGGAGGGGAGACATTAGATGGGGCATTTCTCCCTTTCCTTTGCCCTTTAGCTCCTCCCCTGGCTGAATGAGACATTGTTCTTCTTACTTGTTGGTTGAGCTTGCAATCCACCCAACCAAATCCACCTTCACTTGCAAAAAAACCCTTCCAAATCCTTTAGCACCCTTCCAAAGCCTTCAAACCCTCTTCACTTGCAAAAAAAACCCTCTTAGAGCTCTCCCACAAATTAAAAATGGAATAAAAAGATGAGAAAAATCGTGTTTTTATGGGCTCAGCCGTCAAAATCGTGTCCTATTTTCGAGACACGATGGGACAGTGCCCGGACTTGCGTGTCCGAACACGGGACACGATTGACAGTCGTGTCGGACACGATATGTCAACGTGTCCGTGTCCGACACACAGACACGTGGCCCTAAATCGACGTGTCCGGTTTCTTAGTTAATAACAGATGTGTTTAAGGATGGAGCTGTGAGTTTCCAAATTCCAATTTCCTGCAGTATGTGTTCGTAGATTTAAACATTATTAGAACAAAAAAATTTAGTGGCTTTCAGGTTTCAGCGATCCATAGTTTAGGAATTTCATGGTTTAGAAAATCTTAATAATGATTACCTATTTTCCCAGTCTTGTTTCTAAGGAAGTTAATTAGATGATGATGGATGGTCTCAAAGCAGGAGTTAAAGGCAGCCTTGACTCTTAACTTCTTTTAAGAAAGATAGAAATCCAGGTCTAGATTGATGAACAACAGAGTTTTTCATAGGTTTTTATTAACTCCTAGAAGAAGATTTGAAAAGGATTATTAACTAAGTCCGAAAATCTGGAAAGGTTTTAGGAGCCTTTAATTCTACTTTCTTGGCCATGATCCCAAAAAATGATAAACCTGAATATTTCAGGGAGTTCAGACCTCTTTCCTTGTGTAACTGTGTCTATAAAATCATAGCTAAGATTCTGGTAGTCAGGACTAAAAGAGTTTTTTCTGAAATTATCTTTCGAGAACAATTTGGTTTCTTAGCTGGGAGGTAGATTCATCAAACCATAGGGACAGCCCAAGAGGGTCTTCATACAATAAAAATAAAAAAATACCCAGCCATGGTTATGAAGTAAGATCTATCTGTTAATTTTCTAACCCTAGCTCTAGATAAATCATTTCCTTGTGATTTTCCTTGCCGAAAATTAAATTGCAGCCCACTGAATAATTTATACTAGCTGGAATAATTAACAGAATTTTATAAGCAGAAGCAAATACAAACAGATTTCATAAAATATTAAAAACACGTGCACAGAATTTTCCTGCCCTTCAAAAAATGGAAAAATGGCCCAATGTGAAAAAAACAATCTACAACAAACCTGGCAAATCTTGCCCTCCTGAGAAAAATCTTCCTCCTGCAAAAAGGCCCCTCAAAACCCCCTTCCCCTACTGTTGCACCATACAGCATGTACGCCCTGTACGGCCCAGTACAGATCGATACGGTCAGTTATACGATCTGTATGGCCTGTACGAACCTGCAGCAGAAGCGGATCGGCCTGTATGGTTGCAACTGACTGACAAACAAGTTGTACAACCCACAGTGTGGCGGTACACTCTCCTGTGTGGCACTGTATGGCCTTGCTTGGCTGTCTTCATAAAATCTGGAACTCTTGCCCAGCTGTACAGCCCTCCTGCAAAAGTTCTCTGATGTTGTTTTCTTCTCCTTCCCAGATCTAGAAAATGGAAGTCCTTCCCTCTCCAGAATGAATCACTTACTCACTGCCGGAGTGTCTTAATGTGACTTCTCCTCTCACCTTGGATTTCTTCTTATAATCTTGAGATTAACCAAAACCCTAACCACCTAAGTGATCAACAGTTGAGATTATATCTCTTCCTCACTTGAAATCAATGGCTAAGATTCACTTGATTAACTTAAATCACTAATGCCAAAAACTTGGGCATTTTATTAAATTAACCTCAATTAATTCCAAAATGACATTCACTTAATAAAGTGAATTTCCCAAATTCTGAGAGGTATAAATGACGATTCTACAAGACACAAACCCATGTGGAAATACTTTTTTGAGCTACAAACATCAACACTCCCGCTAAGCGAAAAAGGTATTCCCTACCACTCCTAGTTTATCTCAGTATGTCTACAACCTACCCATCTATGGAGATATACTGGAGTATGGCTGCTCCTTTTTAATCCTGTCTCAGATGAAATGATACAAGTCTACTCCTATGTCCATAGTACCGGAGGACAGTGCAACATAGGAGTGGACTATGGACTTGTCCCCTATGAAATGATACAAGGCTCAAATGGAAGCATATCTGGCAACATGAGCAAATGTCTCCGCATAGTCTACTCCTATGTTGCACTGGCCTTAGGGACATGGGGGCGCGGGGACAGCAATTATATATATATCTATATAAAGACATTGAAATAAAAAGTAGAACTATTTATAAAATTCAAATTGCAAATGGAATTATAAAGTATTGTCCAATCATCATTGTCCATTGTCAAAACGAAATAGTAAAGACTCAAAATACATTCCTGAGATCTAAAACTGAACTTTAAATAGTTCTAACTTCAAAGTTAACTATTAAACAGTAGCTTAAATCTTGAAAGTTAGAACAGTAACAAAAATTTAAAAATTTTCAACATTGTATATACATGAATGATGAATCATTTCAAAATTTAAATAACAAATAAATTTGTATTTGTAATTTGACATTTGTAAATACTAAATTATAATTTTATAAAACTATAATATCGTGTGCTCATATTTTTACCAAAAAAAATTAAAAAATAAAATTTAAGATATCAAATATGAAATACCTGTGATGTGCAGCATGTTGTGGCTGAGAGGGGGCAAACTCATTGAGTGTGAGCTTTTGTTTAGCCATGAACTCAAACTTTGACCATGTGTTGCAAGTTAGAGGAACAGGGGGAGGGTCAGGTTAGGTTTCTAATCAAAAGTTTTAATTTTTTAGTTTTTTTATTTTAATTGTGCAGGTCGAGGGACGTCCAAGAGTCCTCAATTGGTTGAGGGTCGTTCCTAATAAGTCCCCAATTTTGACGAGTACATTTAGGGTACAGCACAAAAGTCCCCAAGTCCCCAACGGAGTTCCCAATGAATTGGGGACGTTCTGAGGAGTTCCAAAGTCCCCAAAACAAAGGAACGCATGAAATTTTTGAGGAGACAGGTCCCTGTGCAACATAGGTCTACTCCCTCTCTCTGAGAGAATCCTCTCGTCACAAAAAATGCCTTGAACTTCTTAATGTGTCCATCTACAACATGCTTGATCTTGAAGAGCCACCTGGATGTCACCACAAACTTCCTTCCAGTCTAGGCACAATGTCTCACACATCATTCTTCATAATGGAGGTGCACTCCTCCACGATGGCATCTTTCCAAACCTACTGGTCGGCTACTTCCTCAAAACTGGAAGGTTTGGAATCTATGATGTTACTCATCAATTCCATATACTTCAGAATCTTTCTCGAAGGCCTACTCTCCCTGAAGAAACTCCTGGGGGCCACAATATGCTCCCGAGCATCTCTCAAAGTCTATTCAAACCATCTAGGTCTCCTAACAGAGCTAGAAGGCTCTAATTCCTCCTTACCTGAAGGCTAACCCCCTGCACTAGAAGTCTATGAACTATGTTCTCCCTTCGGAGCCACCTGCTCCTCATCTTCTGCCACTCGTGGTAACTCATGAGACTTCCTAGATGCCAAGTTCTCCTCGAACTTGGCATCTCGACCCACCACTATATTTTGTTGCATTGGCATGAAGATCATGTAAACCTTTGGGGTCTCGTTGTACTTCACAAATATGCCCTTCTCTTCAAAATGCTCTAGCTTCATCCTCTTCTCAATAGGCACATGGACGTAAACTAAACAACCAAATATCCTTATTTTGGACAACCAAAGATCCTGAGATGTTGAATCTATGGTTTCACTCCTATGAATGCTCCTTAGGATTCTTGTCCTCCAATATCTTGTAAGGACTCCTATTATGCAAATAAACTATTGTGTTACATGCCTCTTTCCAAAGAAACATAGGCAATCCTTGATCATCGAACATAGCCTTTGTAGTACAGATGATGGAGCAGTTCTTTCTCTCTGCAGCCCCATTCCATTGTGGGTTATACGAGACTGTCTTCCCCCTCTTGATCCCTATCTCCTTGCAAAAATCCTTGAAGTCGTTTGAGGTGTACTCTCCCCCATTATCTGATCTCAAGCAATGATATCATTAATTGTCTAGTTCTCCACTTGGGCCTTGAACTTCTAAAACCAATTGAAGACCTCATCCTTCGTCTTCCTACAACAGTCATCAATGAATGTCACATAGTATGACACTCCCTACACAGACACTACCAACATCAATCCACATAAATCTAAATGAATAAGATCCAAAATCTCTTTGGATCTACTCTTGCTACTTGGAAATGCAACCTTGACATTATTGCCAAGTGCACGCCCTCTACATAAACCTTGATGCTCAAAACCGAAATATGGAAGACCATTGACAATCTCCCTTAGAATCGGCAACGCCCTGTAATGCAGGTGTCTCATCCTCCTGTGCCATAGCTCACACAAATTGTCATTCTCGTGTACCAAGGCCTGAACAAGCTTTCCCTGCAACTTGTATAAGTTGCCATCTCTAACCCCAATCCTCACTATTGTGTCAGGGCTATCTCCCTCTAGACGAATGAGTACTTGCCCTTTCTGAAAGATGACAACAAAACCCCTGTCCTCCAAAATTGAGACTAAGAGCAAGTTCTTCTTCAGTCCTAGTACAGATAGCACATCGTGGGAATCAAACAAACCTCTTGACTCAAGCTGGAATGAAATTATTCCCTCTTTTGACAGTATACTTGGCATCATTACCAAGCTCCACATGGATCCTCGAGTCCGTCTCCGTCAGATTGCTAAATAGCTCTAATGCTTCCGTCATATGACGAGATGCACCACTATCCAAGTACCATGCAGTACTAGCAACTGTGTTGGTGGAAAGTCACTCTTGAGCATAATTACATATATCGACGATATATCGTCTATTCAAAATATCGTAAATGTCGTGATTCTTTAGTGGCGATACATCGCCAAGGGGAATGTCTTGTGATATATTGAATGTGTCACAATATATTGGAAAACATTGCCTTACTAAAAAAAAATTAGCATGGAATTTGTGAAATAAATCCATGGGTTAAGTTTTTGGCAGTGTTATTAAAACCAAAGATATTAAATTCTTAAGTAATAAATGGTAATATTAAATTCTTAAAGTGAAAGTGACATTCTCCTTAACTTTCATTTTATATCATTTTACTTAAATTTTTAACATTACTATTAATTGTTTCAGGATGTTTGAGAGTGGTTCCAACTTCATCGAACTTCATATGCAAAAAGTAGAATTTTAGATCCCATTCAAAATTCAACAGACTTAATAGTTTTCAAAATATCAAGATTACAACAATTCCACTGGATTTTATCAAGTATGAGGGTATGGGATTGGCATTTAATCAAGCACATCAACCCCTCTATATACCTCGATGTTGGTGGCATCGACTATTGAAATCTGTTATCATGACCTTAATAAAAATGTACCCTAATCAAAATTGTAGAGTGTTGACTAATGTCGTTGGACAATCAACTTCGAGATTCGAGGTAGAGGCAAGGGCTAGAGCCTAGAGGAGGGGGCATAGGGTGTTATTGATGAATAGCATCCCAATATAGGCAATAATTTTTATGATATGCAGTTATGAGAGGAGATAACTCACATTGGTTTCCACCTCAACCCAATTACCTTCCACCATAGCCCGAGTAGTTGGAGCTTCCAATTTGACGCCTAACTCATCCAAAGCACCTACAAGACCCCCTACTACTTCCAAAGGAAGAGTGGTGCCCCTTGCCTATAAAAGGGATAGAGAGGATCGATGAATCCTACTATTTATCATTGTACTATGTAGTATCTAGATGCCTCATGAGTCATGATGATACATCTCTTGAGAGACATTTATTTTGATCATTTAATGTGATTTCTATCATTCCATCAAGAACATATTTCAGTATTTTCAATTTATAGTCGATATGTGATCATGATTCACCATTTGACATCTTATATATTAGTTGAATTTTCATATTTATGTAGCAATTTGTTTATTTGATGTTGTTGTTTTTGAATTTTCTCATTTGTTCGTTTGTTGTGGGCGTATTTGTTTGCATCCAGTGTTTTCTTCCAGTTGGTGTGAAGGAACAGTGACCATCATCTTTAAAGCGGCTACCTAGGTGCATAGGAGTTATATCATTGCTCAGTTGTGAACTATGAACAGTGTGAAGGGGCAACCAACAACAACAACTGTGAAGTTTTAACTTTGTAGGGTTTAGCCTCTAAACATGCCATGCAGCTTTTTATCATGATGGTGGCCATGTTACATATCTTCGTTGCCCTCACGACTATGTATTCATTTACCTCCCGACGATTGCTCAAGTTTATAACTTCTTTGTTTATATAAAGTGTCATGGCTTTGACAATGTTATATTAGTTTTATTATTTTCTGGTTTAGATAAAAGATAGTTAGGATAGCAAGGTTCAAAACAATAATTAGAAAATAACTTATATTGTATATATTTAATTTATTTAATATAGGTTATAATATATTATATATTTAAGATACTCATATATAATATGTATTATATAGATACTTTAGGAATGAATTATAAAATATAAGTCAAGGATAATATATGTATATGATCTTTTGGACATCTATTGATAACTTGCATTATATGGACATGGCTATTTTGAATAATTAAGAAGAATGTTTTTTTTTAATTCAAAATATGTGTATATATATATTTTTTTTGTATTTGTCGATTTTTTCCCAATCCGATTCAAACTCTTTGCTCTTTTGCCTTGTCGATTTATTCTTGACTCTGATTTTGATAACTATGTTCAAGATATTTGATCCCATGCTTGATATAGCAAAGTTGGAGAAGTCGATATCAATTGCATTTTTTTATGGGAATGGCATGTGACATAACGTTACACAATGTTACGTGTTACAACATCTCTCCCATACTGGGATTTAGAGCACCTCACTACTCTCAATGCAATAAAAACACATGCACAAAAGATTTATGGCCTTCAGATTTGCTTTTCATTAATTAATAATCCAAGCATACAAGGGCTCCTTTACTAGGAAAATGGCCCAATGAGAAAAATACAATCTACAACAAACCTATCAAATCTTGCCCTCCTAAGAAAAATCCTCCTCTTGCAAACTAACCCTGAGAACCCCCTTGCTCTTGATGTTGTAAGATACGGCTTGTATGGCCAACCAAGGTTGTACAAGGCCATACAAGAGGTACAACCCACACATGTGGGCCATAATGGCCAATTTGCTATTGTGTGATCCGTACAACCTGTACGGATCTACTAAAACAGCAGATTGGCGTGTACGACACACACGTGTGATTGTGCAGCCTCCTATATAGCCCTGTACAACCTTGCTTGGCTGCCCCTACAAAATCTAGAACTCCTGCCTAGTTGTACGGCCCTCCTGCAAAACACTCTTTGCTTTTCTTTTCTTTTCCTTGCCAAATTTGGAAAATGAAAGTCCTTCACTGTTCGAAATGAATCAATCATTCAATGCTTGAGTGTCTTGAAGTGTCTTCCAATGTTATCAAGACCGGACCAATCAACGAACTAGCAGAGCCCAAAAATCTGAACCAAACCGGAACCGGAAGAAAACCGACAAAAAACCAATCGACCAAAAACTACATAAAATATTCAAATTTTGTAAAAAACATATATATTCATGTGCATCCATATGAATCCAAACCATTATACACAAGTATGCAACGGAACCCCAAGTTTTCGTGACAAGGGGACGCGGGAGCGAGGAAACACACATTCGGGAGGCGTGGAGACCACCCCCAAATTTAGGGATATTCGGGGGGGACGTGGGGACGTCTCTAAAATTATAAAAATAAAATAAAATATCAAAAATAATAATTCATTTGATGTATATTAATGATTGTGCAATGTAAATACTAAATATATTAGTTTATTTTCTAAGTAGTACTAAGTAGGAATTGTAAAATGTGAAAATAATGGGAAAACATTAAAAAAATATTCCCAGGGGCATGGTTGGGGAGGGAAAGTTTCGCCCAGGAGTCCCCAAGTCCCTGGGACGTAGGAAACGTGGAAACACGTCCCCGACCCTACGGGACGCATCCCCGTGGAACACTGCAAAAATGAAAAGTTTCTTATGTATATAGCAAATATGGGTGCATATAGCTGAAATGGCACCGAGTACAATTCACCTTTAAAACCAAAATAAATCAACAAGGAGGCTCTAAATGGCCCCTAGAATCCAAAAATAAGCATAGTACTAATCAATAACCATAGTCTAGTGTCTACAATCTGATCATATGGTACTACTAGTCTATCCTCTAATTGTGCATAGTAGACACCCTACAATTTTGATGAAACCTCCTAATCCAAGCATTTAAAAAAGGTAGAAAAACTTCACATGCCTAATAAGTAATTTTGCTTAAGTGAAGGATACATTTTTAGTAAGGTCGTGACAAAGGAGTTAAATAAACAGCACCACCAACATTAAGGTACATAGAGGGGTTGATGCGCATGATTAAATGCCAATCCCCTACCCTCATACATGATAAAATCCAATGGAAATGTTGCAATCTTGAAACCCTGAATACTATTAAGTCTGTTGAATTCTGAGTGAGATCTAAAATTCTACTTTTTGCATATGAAGTCGAGTGAGGTTGAAACCACTCTCAAACATCCTGAAACAATTAATGGTAATGTTAAAAATTAAGTAAAATGATAGAAAATGAAAGATAAGGAGAATACCACTTTTACTAACAATTATTAAGGTTAGCTTATTTGCTATTAGTGTAGGCCTTTTTATTTGTTTTTAAACAAAATTGAACTTTTAGGGCCCATAGACACGGCTGTACAATGCAGTACCAAACCAGCCTTTTCTGTACGAAACCAGCCTTTTCCAGTTCAGGATGGCGGTTCAAACCAGCTGGGTGCCTAAACCGGTCGACCGACCAGTTTTGCCAAAACCGGACCAGTTCTGATAATACTAGTTTCTTCTCCTCTCACCTTGGCTACCTTTTAATAATCTTGAGATTAAACAAAACCCTAACCTCCTCACTGATCAATGGTTAAGATTAGATCTCTTCCTCACTTGAGATCAATGGCTAAGGTTCACTTAATTAACTTAAATCACTAATGCCAAAAACTTGGCATTTTATTAAATTAACCTCAGTTAATTCTAAATGACATTCACTTTAATTATTAATTTAATAAAGTGAATTTCCAAAGTTCTGGGAGGTATTAATGATGATGTCCACAAGGTAGACACAAACCCATGTGGATATACCAGTTAGAGATACATACATCAACACTATCCAAAGCCTATAATAAAACAAGCTAGCTATAAAGATTAATGCTTCTTCATGTTGATTTCTATCTTACTAAAATAATTGAATAATGGGTTACATATCCTATGTTTCTTTTGTTGTGCTTATTTATGAATCTGCTTCAGAAAAATTTAGGCCTTCTAGGGGGCTAAGGCAAAGATGTCCTCATCGCCTTCTCTTCTTGTTTGTTGCTGAGGGGATTAGGTAGGGTTATAAAGGATGCTAAAAGGCATGTTATTGTTACTGGAATCAGAATTGGAAGCACTCGAGCATTGACTCACTTTTTATTTGCTCATAATGCTTTGTTGTTCTCCAATGGTTCTTAGAGGGAAGCAAGAAAACTACAGTAAATTCTGGAGATCTATGGGGCTCATCATAAGTTTCTGGAGCGAACAGTGTTGAAATTCGAAACATTCCCTACATTTAGAGAAATGTGTTCAAATTCGAAAAATTCCCTACGTTTTAAATTCTGGAGATCTATGGGGCTCATCATGAGTTTCTAGAGTGAACTGTGTTGAATATCGAAACATTCCCTACGTTTAGTGAACTGTGTTCAAATTCGAAAAATTCCCTACGTTTTGAAACGTAGGGAATGTTTCGAATTTCAACACAGTTCACTCCAGAAACTCACAATGAATTTTATAAACTGTGAAAACCTACACTCGAAAATCTATGGGTCTGTTACAGAAATGGAATAAGAAATCTACAATTTGCTTTATGGTTTGGAACAGGGTGCAGAGCTCAACCTGTTAAGTTAGTCAAGTCTGTTTTGGAGGCTATTCTAGTGTTTTGGTAATTCCTGGCACTTATTAGTCTTAGAGAAAATAAAGAATTGTTTTAAATTTCTTTGATTAGGAAGAAAGGAGCTTGAGTGTATTCCATTCATAAAGTGGCAGGGTATTGCACGGCCAAAGGAGGGTGGCTGGAATTTAAAGAACATTCATCTGTTTGGTAAATAAGTGGCAACTGTAGCCCCAAGAGTTAGCTCAATCGGTCGAGTACTCGTAGTTAGGCCTCCCAGCATGTGAGGTCGCGGGATCCATTCTCATCGACTCTCTTGGGGTTAGGCACGCAGAGGCCGCGGGTGTGAGGCCCCTTCGGGTGGGTCCGCAAGAAATTATTCCGTGGATGTAGTCCGTCGATCAAGCCGGCGCGTGAACCACATTCGAAATATTTAAAAAAAAAAAAAAAAAAAGGTGGCAACTAAAAGTTTGTGGAATGTAACATCCAAAGGCCTCTGGAGGCAAATAATTGAACAAAATTATATAAGTCCAGGGTCTATAATGGACTAGGTGAGAAGCCAAAGGAAAAGAATAAATTAAAAAAAAAAATATTCAACGGAAAGCCTTAGTACAAACTTTTGATGGCATTGGCCATCTGGCTTGGAGAGTAGGAAATGGTAAGTGGGTAAGGGTTGGTGCAGATCCTGTAATGGGTTGTGATAAAGCGTCAAGGGGCATTGTTAAAATTTGTATCAAGGCAAGTGTTTTCCACTTTTTGATGCCTAGTAGTGGAAAAGTGTTTAATCTGGTCCCTAGTCACTTTATAAAAGCGAGAAGAACTTTATGAGATATAAAATAATTTTATAACGTGTTAGTGGTTTTAATTTAAAATTTACTTCATGACCCTTTAATTAAAAAGTGACCTCATGATTTTTAATTAAAAGGGTGACTTTATGAGAAATAAAGTAGAGAGAGTAATTGAATGTTCATTACGTATTTTAAATGAAAAAGTGCATTTAATGAGAAAATCAATGAGCATTTATTTCTAGCCTTAAAACCCATTGAGTCAAGATCTAATTTTGGCCATTGGATCTTAAGTGGAAGTAACCATGAACAAAAAGGGGAAACTAGGGATTCAAGGCATCATTATTCTCATTCAGGAAAAGAGAGTTTTGGGGAGCAAGAGAGGAGAAATCAAGTTTCCTTGAGAGAGAGAGAAAAAATCTGTTGGAGGGCATGAATTCCAAGACAGAATTCCAACAGCAGATAGGCACAAAATTTGAGGCACTGTACAGCAGCATTGATTGGCACAAGATTCAAGGCAGCCCATACAGCAGTTCCAGACTGTTTGGCACAAGTTTTGAGGCTGGTCATACAGCAATTAATGCAGGCCATACAACAATAAAGAGAAGTTTATTCCGAAGTAAGCTATCTACCCGACGATTTGCACCGGGGCCCACCCAACGCCGTCAGTGGATAGCTTACTCTGTTATCCTCAGTGAGACCTAGACTTACCGGCATCTGCTTTTTTGCCCCATCTCCAGACCGCCCAGCTGCTGATCCCGTCCCATTGTGCAAGATCGTTGGTGTTCAAACGTATGGTATTTTCTCCCAGATACAGTCTGAACTTTTCAGCAGAAGTTGTAACGACATTAAAAGATAACGAATATGCAGCTGGGCAAATACCAGAATCCCTTGATAAATCCTATGATCATCATTTCTTTTGGTGTAAATATATGAATACCAGCATACAGATCTCTATTATTTTTAATCTATAACGAGCAAATCAAACACTGGAATTAGAAGTTTTGTTACACAATCCATCCAGAAAGGAGGAATTTAATTTAAGGCTGTTGAAAATTAATGAGAAGAGGGTATCTACTTACTTGTCAAATAAATAATGTCTAGGAAAGTGAAAACCTAACCCGACTCTTGGCGATACTAAACACGAGGGATCTGATCAATAAAATCCCAGCGCTCCCTCGAGAGTTGAAGTTCTTCACAATCACCATCGAAATATGATATGCCGTGCTTCTTTGATTTGGGGTTATACAATTCAACAATGCCATCGTAAAACTGTTTATCAAGAGGCCACCAAACCTATATCTTCCGTCCAACCAACTTCTCATCTTCAACGCATCCTTCAACAGTCCTCTCTGCTGTCCTTTTCCTTTCAGATCTCCTCGGCGGCCTGTCACAATTTAACGCTTTCGAGAGAGCAGGAGTACTGTTAGCTTCGGAAGCGGTATATTCTGTTAAAGAAACATCTTTGAATTCCTTCTCTTCTCTAAAACGTGATCGTTTTGTCAACAAACGCTCTTTTCTACCTCCACTTGAGCTTACCAACTTACCATCATTCCTTTTCTCATCCCTAAAATTAGGTTTAAACTCTCCACTTCCACGTGGGAAGATATCGTAAACAATTTGATGGTACCCATGCCGACAAATTGACTCATCCGATGGAAATTTTTCTGTCAGATACGGTCTGAGCTTTTCAGCAGAAGCTGTAGCGACATTCAAAGATAACGAATGTGCAGCCAGTGAAGAATCCTTCATTTCTTTTGTCAAATTCATTAGTAAAACAGACAATAGTTCCTGCAAGATATCATCACTTTCATCCAAAACCGAACACATAATCGTTTTCATGGAAACATATACATCTGCAGAATAAGAATGCTGAGAAAAAGCAGCAAAAAATGGTTGAACATATCAAGGAGAAGGTCGTCAACTCAAGGTCCACCATCACTACGCAAGACCTGACCACTGCAACAGATTCAAGAATGGAAAATCTTCTAGCAAAGAAGGGACTCTTCATTTCCCCCAGCTCCTGAAAACTTTCCACAATGAGCTCAAATATTTCTTCGTAGTACAGATGGTCAGGCACTGTCTGCAGATGGGGCAAACGCGGGAGAAGAAGCAGTAAGTGTAGGTCTCACGGAGCCTAACAGAGTAAGCTATCTACTCGACGGCGTTCACTGGGCCCCGGTGCAAATCATCGGGTCGATAGCTTACTTCGTTTATTCCTGTAGTTTTGGGCATGCATTCCTAGGTCAAGGAAGATACAGAAATCAAGAAGAGTTGATTGCTGGTGCAGTGGGCACATTTAACAAGGAAGAAGGCTGATTTTGACAGTCCATACAGTGTTGAGAAGGCACAGAATTCGAGAATGTTTGGGTACAGAAAACGAGGCTGCTACAGCACTGTTTTCAAGGCTGATTTGACATCTTATGGGGTTGAGATAAATTGGCTTACTGTATTAAATTACTGCTGTGCATTTTTTTCTGAGAAAAATAAAATAAAATCACTCTCTTATCAGGTTTTCCATTCGGGGTTTTTCCTGGGCCATTGGCCAAAATTCTGAGTTTTTAAATTTCATGGTGTGGCTAATTAAAATTTCTGAGAATTAAAAAGTGTGTAAAATTTCCATGTGTTTCAAGTACCGTTATTTTTAGGTCTGAAAAATTCATTTGCACAGCTGAATATGAATGGGGTTTGGGCATTAAACAATAGGTACTGAAGAAAACTTGAAACCGGGTTGGAAATACAAAAATTTACAGGCATATATAACCTTAATCAGGTAGGGAATCCAGGCTCTACTGATATCTGGCAGCAAAGTCAGAGAAATGCAGTCAATAGGTTTGGAAGGGGAGCACACTGGTAGGTGGAATTTATATCTTAGAAGTCTTAAAAGAGGGCTTAATGGGTGGAGAGAGTATGATGATTCTTTGGCGTCGATAAATAATAAGGCTCTTGGGGTCTATACTGCAAGTTTGGGATACAAGTCTCTGTTTAAATAAGAACATAACGAGCCAATCTGGTGGTTTAAGCTTATTTGAAAATTCAGAGCTCCAAAACAGACACAAATTTTCCTTTGATATGGGAAGTTCTGCAGAGGAGAAATAGACATGGCCTTGGGATTAGTATGTTATGCAAAAATGAGGATGAAAACATAGCATGCCTAATGATAGAATGTCCATATGCCCAGCAGTCCCCTTTGGATAGAAGCAGAACAGATTACAGGTAGTGAAACTGCGTGGAATAGAGGATCTGTGGAGGAAATCCTGAGGCAATAGTTTAGTAAGGAAGAGTCAGAATTTAGAACATTAACTTGTCTGATTCTGCGGGAAATTTGGCTTGTAATGAACTCATATTTTTGAAGACAAGTATTTTCCTACTTTTCAAGTCTTCTCATAATTATTTTCTGGTGTCTAATTGAAAAATGACTGTCAAGCAGGAAGTTCCTCATCATTTGGGTGAGTTGGTCATCGACAGGTTACATGCCTGGGGTTTCCTTGATAGAGCTGGGAAGGGGCCTCATAATTTCACCAGTACTGGAGGAAGTCTTCATCTTTCTAATGTGCACAAAGTCAGTTTCAAAATGGGGCTGGGAGTTGATTCTAATAATTATGCCAAGTTTAAGGGCTTTAGGCTTCCTCTGAAGTATGCTTTGGACAGGGATATTAAACATGTTCAGATAATTGGTGATTCTTTACTATTAATTAATTGGATGCTAGACAGATTGTGTGTTCAAATTATTCAGCTAAGGGCTTGATTCACTAAAAGTAAAGCTTTTCCTTTAATAGCATTTTTTTCTCTCATATTTCAGGAAATTGAATGTGGATGCAGATGCACAGTCAAAGGAAGCTCAAGAGTTATGGCTGTGGATGAAATGAGGGACGGAGTTTTTCTGTCTCTACAATTTCCAATTTCTAAAAATAAAAATAAAAAAATCAAGCTATGCTGATTAGGCTTTGTTGAAGATCTTCTGTTGTTCGTTTGGTTTTTTACGACCTTGCCTTCGTTCTGTCATAGTGTTAGGCTGGGTTGGGAAAGCATCTTAGAATGCATTATGTGGGCTCTTTTATTGTAACCTGTAAAAGGACACTTTCTGTTACAGTTATATGGACTGTGAACAATATTGAATATTGAATATTTATTGTAAAGTGCAGGAAGCACCTGATAAATGTAATTTCCATTCTCTCAGTGAACAGAAATGGCAATTTTATTTATTTGGAAAAGAAAACGTATTGAGTTTGCCCGCTAACCAAATGGCAGTTATATTATGGATGTTAGAACTTAGAACATCAAATATTGAGTATTGATTGAATTATATACATATGGTATGTAGAGACACCCTTGAGGTAAATGGGAGCTAAGCTGTAGAAAAAATTTGTGCAAATTTTATTGCAACTTTTTACTATGTCCCATAGATCCTTCAAGGTCTCCTGAGAATATAAATAAAATACCCTATTCTATTAGTTACTGTTGTAACTTAGAAGTTGGATTGGTGACATCCATTTTTGTCCAATCCATTTCTTTGTCGAGATAGTTTACATTGTTGTCTCATAAGAAGTACAGTACAGTATCCAAAATTCGAATGCGGTGGGATTCAAAATACAAACCAATAAATCTTCTCCTCTTCCAACAGATAATGTGCTAACTGGCCAACAAATTCTTTAATCTGTTGATCACACTACAACAGAATTTCTTTAATCTGTTGATCACACTACAACAGAATTTCTTGCGGCTTTATCATAATGGATTTTAGCTATTGAAGACCAAGCCAGTCTGAATAAGATAATCACATTTACCTCAAAAATCAATCAACAAATTTGCATATTACTATAGTGTGTAACTGCAGTTTTCTTGCAATGCTAAAGAATGGAGTACCTCAAAAGGTTGCAACAAATTATTTGAGCTTTTGCCTCTCTTATTGCACCTACTATCATAGTCCAAATAGGTGTAAGCAGACATCTAGTTGAAGCTAAAGACAAATTTAACAAACTAGCCATGGTAGAATTTGTAAGTGGTTGTTGATTTGCAGTGGTGGTCAACATTTGTACTCCCAATTTCTTGTATTTGTTTATGACAAAAAAACAGTCCCTGAAGTTGCAATTCAGACCGGTTTCTATCCTTAACGAAATTGCAACATAAATGTTCCATCTTTTCGACACTGGAACCAAACCGTTGGGACCTTAAAGTAACTACCCTAATCTTAGCTCGCTAAAGGCAGTTGACATACAAACACAATCTATAAGCATCAATATTCTCAGCAAGCACATGTATCTCAATGTAAATGCAATAGACCTAAGTTGCACTGAAACGGATACGGATACGGGGAGGGAAACAGATACCACAAATTTTGAAAAATGTGGGATACTATACGGCAAGGAAATGGCAGTAGACTTATATATATATATATATCAAAAAGGCCATGAGACATACATACTTTAGACTACCATTCATCAATTAGATTTAAAGGTAGTTGTTTCATTTATAACAATTAAAATCAGCAAACTCAAATATTGTCTTAAACAATATTCTTCTATCTCAAGTGCCATAGATAAGTCACCCGCTGGCAAGCATTTAAACAGGAACATGTCAACTACTTCTAAACATCGATTTCAAACCCTAAAATTACTTGATGGATGTATCCAAATGTTACCATCTAACAAATATTACGTTGTTTACACCTCTAGAAAAGTGTTAAAATTTGTGATTAAACACAATTTTTTATGTAAGACAGACTCAACTATATTGTATTTAGGTTGGTCCACTCACTGAAGAGACAATCAACTAGGCAAGTGAGAGTCAATTGACCAACCGACTGGTTCCAAAAGTGACTAACTGACTGGCTCTTAAAGGGCCTAAATTCATAGGATTGTCTATGATTTGCAACCGACTTGGATATTCAAATTTGACATAATCAACCATGTTTTAAGGGGATTAATTAAGCAGACAAGTATAAATAAGCTCATGTTTTAGTGCAACTTAGGTGTGAGGGTGATGACATGCAATATTGCACTCTATGCAATAATACTATCTCTAGACACCAATGAGTTTCCTTGGATATGTTGTTTATGTTTTATGGTTTATACTAATAAAAATGCTTGAAATAAGATTAAAATATCACATGCACATCTTATGGAGAACTGGCTAAACGACGCACCATCATAATTCTCTCCACAACATAAGGATAGGGATATGAGTGTACTAGCAATGGAGTAAATAAGGCCATAGGTCAAGGGTTCATACTAATTCAGAAAGGAAAAGAAGAAAACTGAAGTTTGTTGGAAGATTATTGGAAATATGTGTTGGTTTATGTAACCCTTCATAAATGTAGTACACTATTTTGTATGGCTAGAGCTGCCATTGTATCAATTTTGATATGCAAGTTGATTTATCACATATGCAAGTCATTGGAGTTTATTTAAAACGAAGTTGTGAGGAATTGGCAAAAAAACTGAAAAGAAAAAAAAATAAAAAATAAAAGTCATTGTACTTCTACACTAGGTTGTGAAACTATCACTATAGTAGACAAGCATTTGATACAATAAAATGTCCACAAATCAATGATTTTTTGAACCAACGATAGGCCTCTATCAATTTTGGAAAATTATAATGAAACACAATCAGTGAGACATAAGATGTCAAATTACCATTCACCAATTTAGGATTAAGGTTTTGCTCTTGATTTATAAGCTTTGAGGCTTTATATCTATGTTTTGAGGTTCAATTTAGGGTTATGGTTTTATAGTTTGCCTTTGGGGTTATTTATTTGTTTATTTTCATGTCAAAAAATCAATATTCAAAAACTTACCCTGTAGTAGCTGAAACGTTTCAAAAAACCAGGAAACTGTTGGAAACGTTTAAGGAAACGGCCGGAAACTTTGGAAACGTTTCAGGAAACGGCTGGAAACGGAATGGAAACGTTTCTAATTTTTGGATACGGCTTGGAAACGTTTTAGTGGCGTTTCCAAGCCGTATCCCCTCCGTTTAAGTTTCCGAAACAGGGAACGAAGTTTTCCATCCCCTTCTTGGAAGTTTCCGGTAACTTAGCAATAGACACATGAATTGTTGAAGAGTAATCAAACACTTAATACAAAGCTCACTGGAATCCCACGCACTCCCTTGGAGAGCTCAAGAATATACACATAATCCATAACACTATTTAAAATCAATTACAAAATTATGCAGCTTTTTATATTCTATTTTGTTTATTTCTGCAAAACTTCATCTCCTATGGTACCTGATGTTGATTTTTCTGAGCAACATTGAGAGCCCTTCTCTTGGGAGAATGGGACCACTTGGTCCGAGACCACGGTGAAGACTCAACTCAATGTTGAGGGACCATTCTGTTGAATGGTAGATATCTGGTCTGGGACCATGATATAGACCCAGCTCTGCCCTGGGTAGACTCAACCTAGTGTTGAGTAGACATCTGGTCCGGGACCATGATGTAGACCTGTCTAGTACTGGTAGACTCAGCTTAGTTCTGAGTAGCCATTCTCTTGGAGAATGGAGGCACCTGGTCTATTACCAGGAAGGCACTATAAGCCCTAGACTGGGTCTAGGCATGTGTGGCACTATGACCCTTGATCTATGGGCTTTGTGTACTTCTCCAAGGATTAGCTACCCTTGGTTAAGTTACCCTAGTACCAGATCTAGGTGTCACACAGAGTGTGAGATAAAAGCATTAGTAACTCTCTTGGTTTATGACGATGTACTTTTGAAATCAAAAAGGACCACAAGTAAAGACCACAGGAGCACTTGGAAAAAGGCCAAAGTCAGAAGTCAAAAATAAATAAGGACATTTGGACCACAAGAAAAGGACCACAAGTGGAAGTCAAAAATAAATAAGGACTTTTGGTAAAAGTCAAAGATAAATAAAATGACCTTTTTGGTAAGAAGGTAAAAGTGAAATTAGTAAAAGATTAAAATATTATTATTTTATCTTTTCTAATTTTGGCCCACTTAACAGGTGAATGAAGACTATAAAGAAGATCATGTCTTCTCATTATTATACAAGTTTACTTTGACAGGTGAAGCTGCAATTTTACTAAAAAAGACTGTTTTCTTGCCTCAGCTAGAGCATCCTCAGCAACCCTCAGCTAGGGTTTTTATCAGCAATTTATTTTTGGGGCAGTTCTCTTCATTTTTCTGGGCAGCCATCTCTCTCTCCGGGAAAGGGATTGAGGGCTCGGCCTCTCTTCTTACACATCACGGGCAGGCCTTTAGAGGGCCCTGCCCTATAGGCAGCCTCAAGCAGGCATACCCGTGAGGGTTTGCCCCACGGCCAACCCTTGGGTAGCCTAGGGAAGACCCTAACAGGGCTGCCGTGGCCACACAGGCCCTCCGAGCAGCCTGTAGGCAGACCCATGAGGGTCCTGTAGCAGCCCGGGCTTGCTCAGGACCTAGGACAGCCCACGGGCTAGCCTGTTAAGCCACGGGCAGGGTTGGCAAACCTTCTGGGCAGCAGCAAGGCTGCCAATAATTCAGCCGGGCAGAAGAAAAGGGGTCACGGGCAGTGTGGAAGGGCAGCCAGGCAGGTAAACAGTCAATGGGCAGCAGCTAAACTCAGATCCAGGCAGATCGGGCATCTTGGACAGCAGACAGATAAATTCAGATCTGGGCAGGGCAGGCTGTGTTTTTCGGTCAGGAGAGAGAAATCTCTGTTTTTCCTGATAAAGCCATAATTGGGCAATTTTTGTAAATCTGGAAATTGTGGATCTGGGGTTTGAAATTATCAGTCTGATTTCTACTGATAAATTTTACTGTGACTGGTCAAAATCCAGATCGGGATTTGAGGAACTTTTTTGAAGAATTTCCTAAGTCATCTCATTTACAAGATGAGCTACTAATGCTTTTGTGGTTTTTGTCCTTTGAAAGTTTCCCCAGTGAAAAATCTTGTGTCCATTGTGCTGATGTGATGAATGTGTTTTCACTGCACTTATTATTTGTTTAAGTTTATCTGCAAATTTTTAAGTTATATGCTAATGTTAAAAATTCAACACCTAAGTCCAGACCATTCGACTCTAAGTGTTTCGTAATCAAAAGTGCTTCAACTTTGAATATCACATCACAAGTCACCTACTCCATCACCTATAGGTATGGGCCTTCAAGCCCTGCAACCTACCCTTGCAGCTCTTCAGCTCAACTCAATTCTATGACCCCCAAAGAATCTGCAAGCATATTTGCCACAACCTATCCTTGCAGCCACTACCGCCACCACAATTCAATCTTGCACTCTTTCACCTGAACTGCAAACCAACCTTGTATTTTCCCTTTAATCAATCATGAGTAAAAATAATTCAAGAGCCCCACATGTCACATTGACTGCAGTTATTGTCTTCATTGAATCCCCTGCAATGCAGTCTATACAAATGGCATTAGAATCTTAGATACTACATACAGTCTCATAAGTCTAAGTTTTCGTGATGGCCAAACGCACTAATTTCTACCATTGCGACTGATTCCTTGTAATTGGTATGGGTGTCCAATGTCGACATTACCGGTAAAGGATATATTGTTGGTATTATCTGGATTATAATCAACAGATAAATCTGCACAGAATGTTCTGTGAAGGAAAATTGCATGAATAAAATAGCCCATCAGTTAACCAATTTGAGGCATAAAGACAGGCGAAAGTATTGATTATCCTTTGTATGGTGTTTTGTAGCATATAGATATACAGAATTCCATCAAAAACCATGTTTACGTTCTGGTCATTGTAAATCTGTATGTATGCATATACAAATGAAGGTTTACTTAGTACAGTTCTATGTCGTTTCTTTATGTTGCAATTTAGGATTTGGTAATATTCTATACTGGAGCAAAGTCAGGTCAGAAAATTTCAAAAAGCTATCCAACTAAAGGTCATCCATGATTTATACCTAGGCACTAGATTTGGGAGAATTATGGTCTAAAAGATTTTCTTTGCAATGTACCCTGATACAAAAGCCCAAAATTTATCAAATTTTCTCGGCAAAAATTTCTTCTAGGACACATAAGTTGGACTGAAAATAGGCAAAGAATGGAATATATAAGAAGCAAAGAAAACTAGCTCTTGAATCAAAGAACAGCTAGTCTCCTGCTCAGAACAAAATCCATGAAAAACAAGCTAGCATACATGTAAACAAAATTGACAAGAACAGCTTCAGTTTGAATGATGAAAATGTGGCTCTTTCTTCAACCTACAGCCACGACTTCAAACTCTGTGGTGTGTGCCAGCTTCACACTTCACTAAGATACATGAGATTGGGACCTCAAATACCTAGGAAGCTTGTTGGAGACGATCACTTGATAAATAAACCAGCAATAACTCTTTCTTTCAAAAGCGGAAAAGATTCATCTCGTCTATTTTAAAATCTAAAAAAAACAGAGGATGAAAGAGTTAGAAAGCACCTGTTGTAGAAGGGCAATCCGCTGGTTGGTCGCAGACATGACAATAGCAGAAAAAGGAAAAGTCGATGCTTTTAGACTGTTGCTCATCTTAAAACCTTCACTGGACCTGACATTGCCTCCCCATGAAACAAAATTCTGATTGATATATTCCACGACTACCTCAGAGCACAGAGTATCCTGACAGAACGTCGGGGTGTTCGGATGCTCCGAAGAATGCAAATAAACGAACAATAACTTGAACTCTTCGCGAGAGGTCCTCAAAGCCTCCATGAAGCCAGCTGTCTGAAAAGCAGGATGGAAATTACCATACTCCCTCTCAAACAAATTAATAAAAGCCCGAGCTTCTGCTGCCCCAGCAGACAAAGAAACAAGGGGGGCATTCTCTTCACCCTGCCCCGGCTGTAATTCCCCAGAACCCCATCCAATCGCATTGAGAGAATGCGAAAGCACCCCTCCAGCCACCCACATGCCCAAACCAATAGCTCCAGAAAGAAGACCAAAGCTACCTCTGACGACAGAAAATGGCAAAGTCACAATCCTCCACGCAATTCCAGGAGAACCAGGATTGGCCACCATCTGATTGTTCCCCACATTAGATCCATCTATCCCTTCCCATGATCCTGAAGTAAAATTATCACCCGACAAAGGATTATTTGCAGACCCTGATGCCAAGTTGGTAGATGAGGGATGTACATCGTCTTTAATTGTAGAAATGGCCGAATCCAAGTCCCAACCATGAGCTTCCAGGATCTGAGTACTTAATTCCCGATCATCTAAACCAGTAATGGCTTGAAAATATGCCAATTTGTCATCGATTTCATTTGGAGAATCCACCATTTCTCCTCTCTTTTGTCAACTAATCCTGTACTTAGGGTTTCGAGTTAAATTGCACCTCAGTCTCACAAACCTTACCTGTTGATTGATGCAGAAAATTGGTGAGAAAATGCAAGTTTATTGAATAATTTTGCTTTGCAATATGCAGTTTTCCCGTGATTGCGAAATACAGGTTACAACCCAAAACCAAAATTTGGAGGGTTTTTTCCAAAATTAAAACGATTGTTTTATAGCGATTACAAAACTCAGATGACATTCAATAGACAAATTTGCAAAGTTTGACAACCCTAGAAAAAAAGTTAAGCCAAATAACCCTTTTACTGCTATGACAGTTGAAAGCAATTGCATTTTCATCTCAATTGCAGTGAAACGGATCAAAACGTGCATACCTCTGAAGTCAAACCAGATGGAACGATAGAATTCACCTCCAAATACGCAAGTCTAAGAGACTCGTGAGGATTGAAGTGTTCTTCTCTTTCAAAACCGGTACAAAATTTAGTGTGGAGGCTTCTACATCTGGGGCAGAATGACAAAAGTCGGTTCTCTATGTGTTTTTGACATCCGCGGACTTTTAAAACCATTAGAAGACATTGCATGCATTGAAATAAGGGCCAGAGAGAACCCATTAAAGCCACACGACAAGAAAGACACCACTTGAGCCACCTAACGAACCACACTTTGGCCGAGCTATAAAGATGGGGCCCATTAACTTTGGATAAGTGGGGAATCCTTGCCGTGTGGATTTCACAATTTGGGGGTAGGGAGTGTGTGAGAGAGGAAAGGTGAATTTTTTAATGGATTTCTTTTTGTTAAAGTAAGTAAAAAAAATTGATAGAAATCTTTTTAAAAAAATAAATTGAATTTAAAAATAATTTTGTTAAAAGTTATAGTTTTATTTGATAGGAATTTCAAGAAAATTAGTGAATCAGATTGAACTTTGTCTCTTCTCAAAAAATAATCTTACTAAAAAGATTGAGTTTGTCATTGTTTTAACAAATGTTTTATTAGTCAAATAGATTTAAGTGGACATTAATCAAATATTTTATCCTTTGTAAGGAATGATGGCGTCATTCTAGTCCTGGTTCAAAGGAAACCATTCAAAAGGATAGAGATGGATTATTCTTATCATTGAGCCATCAGCCTTCTCCTTCAGTTGAAGACTCCCTACTTGTGAGGTGTCACCATTACTAGGGACAATTGTGAGTGCAATGAATCTTCAGCTAAAGAGGGCCTAAACTAATGAATGATTTTAAACTTATCCACGAGAAGAACATTCCAAAAGAGCTCTTGATGCAATGTGGGTCGAAGCTTACTAGAGCGCAAAACAGGGTGTAATAGCCCAACTTTTATCTTGCAATCTAAATGTTTGTATCATAACTCAATCACAAAGATGTATTCTTATAGACCTCTTTTATTATTCGCTCTTAGCGATGAAGGTTAATAGGTAAGTTGTTTGGAGTTTTGAAGGTTATGACCAACCTTGCACAAAGGTTGAGGGTTTAGTCGTAGTCCTTCAAGATGAGCATGCAGGCTTGGCAGATGTCATCAAATCTATGGTTCCATGGCAAGGGGATCTAAAGACAAGAATAATTGATAGACTTGTAAAATTCTACGATGACATTTAATAAGGTTTTTCGACAACCCTGTACACTTAGCTCAAATATCATTTTAAGGCCAATCTTAGGTCCTTGCTAACATATCCATGTAGTGTCATTTTCTCAACCAACAATCTTTATTATTCGCTTTGTATAGTCCAGCAAAGGAAGATCTTTATTTCAAAATCTAGAACCTTGGAGCTGACGATTAATAACCAACTATATTGGATATCTCTCTTGTATAAATGAATCTACTACTCAATAATAGCATCCTTCCATCCTATTTCTATAAGCAAAGGGAAATAATCCCCCAAATGCATGTGCAAATGCGAGGAGAGATGACGTAGCGAATGGGCAGTGTGTTAAAGGGAGGCCAAGACATGCCGACTAGTTAGGAAATAATGTTGAGAGGCGACATCTACTGCGATGGCGAGGAAGCAATTAAATGGGAAGCTTTCCCAAGTACATTGTATACAAGTTAATTGAAGTTTTTAAGTGATGAGATGGGGCGTGGATTGATCGATGGTGGGTGTTGCTGAGAGTTATGATGGTAATTGGTGCAAAATCAATAAGAAATATGGGATCAAGTGTGGAGGACAAGGTTATGATTATGGCTAACACTCTCTGCATGCATCTAGATGCCATTTGCTCCTCTAGCATGGTGTATAAACAACATGGGGGCTTTGGATGAATATGGAGAAAGGTGGTATACTATTGTTGTTCCTACTTCTCATTTGTTCAAGCTCGTCATCTGGTGCTGTGGTTGTTAGGATGGAGTTGAAAGGGGCGAAAGGGGGGCCTGTGTGGAAAGGAAAGAAATGAGCCAATAAGGAGCAACTTTAGGATGCTCAAGTTGGATGGCTCTCCAAGGCCTCCATTTCCTCAACAATTAGGGTAAATATTGAGCTGGTGGAGCAAGGTTTGTGGCAAGAGCTGGAGGACACTTAACCTCTGAAGGATTTTGCAGCGTTAGAACAATGGATTCAGGACTCGGGGTTGTCGTGAGCGCGGCAATCGTTGTATGAGAGGATTGTTTCTCTCTATTAGGTCATGAAGGGGTTCCTCGATTGAGTGCTACTAGAGAAAGAGGAAAAAGAGGGGACAAATTTCCAGTTCAATTTTGGAAAGAATTGTATGTGAATACAAGGTTAATGCACATGAAGGTCCACGTCATGGCTAAAGATTTGGGAATCCCCTTCCTTTTGGGGATAGGCATGGAGGATGCTCAGGATGACAAGGTGCATATAAGGAGGAGTGAAGCGACTGGAAGGTTGCGGCAGGCTGGGACTGTGTCTAGCCCAACATATTTCCAAGTGTTGTAACGGCTCTGCTTCAGGTTTTCGATATGTGATAAACTTAGGTCTCCTTCTCCTGAATTTTGTTTTGCTTTAATGTTTCGAAGGTCAAAGGTGAAGTTGATAGGAAGGTTAAGTCTTTAGTCTGGGTTAGATGTTTTGCGTCATGGTCTAAATGGTATGGCAGTTAGCTAAGTGCAAAGGCTGTGTTTTGTTGATTCTACATTTTACCATTGCCAAGTCTATTTATTGTTTGGAAATCTATAAACCCTATTTTCTCCTTCAGGGGAGGGGTGTTTGGGTCTATTTTAGGTATGTTTAAGCTGGTTAGTTGAAAGTTGTGGAGGTACCAAGAGCTAATATTGGATGCATGGATATGTAATACTTCTATTGAATGTTAATATAATACTTCTTACTTACAAAAAAAAAAGATAAGCAAGGGGAAATAATCATAATTATTTTTAATCTTTAATTTGGAATGAGAACTATAGTTTGTTGAAGTGAGTTATCCTGGAAAGATTATGAAGCCCGGATTATCTTGATACGAGGAAGAACCACCGATGCAATCATAAATAAATACAACATCTCATTTAATATTGTTTATGGGATGTAACAATACATGTGAACTTAAATTGGTTTTGTTGTAGGAGGGGACTATAGTTTCTAGGGTTTTCACAATCCACATGGTTTATCCTAAAGTTTTGGTCCTAGTATACACATGGACCTCGAGGAAAAAATTTTACATTTTGAGGAGAATGAGGCCCTAAAATATCCAACTATATTCCATATTCATGAGGAACTATTGGAAGAGTAGATATGTGCCAAAATATTTATCACTAGTAACAGGTGGAACCAAGTGGGCATAGTGTCGATATTGGCAATATAGACAATCTTGGAAGGTGTAGGTTTGATATCATGTGGTCCTTTATGTTAACCCTTGGTTCCTTCATCACCTTGAGATATTGGTTTGTAGACTAAACCCTTACCTTCCCCATTGAATCTCTCAAAATTCAAATCATCTAGATATTCCCAACAAAAGCAAAAGTATATCGGGGCATGAGTGGAGAAGGTGAAAATGATTGTAGGTCAAGATATTTGGAAGAATTAATGCCAAATAATAATATATTTTATTGATAAACTGATGATGATCTGAATAAGTTACAATAGTGTGTATAAATACACCTGAATGGCATAAGCCACGTCCTTTGGATAATGATCGTGACTTATCAGAATTACATTTAATTGTAATTAATACATTATATTCAATAATTGTAATATACTTTTAAGTATATTACAAGTCATCACTCCTTGAAATACTTCATCCATGAAATATTGGTAAAGATAAGTGTCTCAATCTAAAATCTGCATTATCCCAAGTAGCTTCATCTTCAAGCAATTTTTTCCACTTAACAAGATACTCATTGACTAATCTGGAATGGAGGATTCCAATTTTAACTTCTAAAATGCATTCAAGCTCTAGCACCAATTTCCCTTCATCATCTAACAGAGGTGACTCTATTTGTATGTGGGTTGTTGGCCCCTATTTTTTCCTTGAGCATAAAACATGGAAAACATCATGTAGTTTTCATTTGTTTGGTATATCTAGAGCATAAGACACTTGTCCTACTCACTTCCATACTTGATAAGGACCATACAACTATTGAGTTTTTGTGCAACTTTGTTGATCTTTTGTACTCTAATTCTTTATGTGCAAAAATGCTGAATACTTGAAATAATGAACCATTCAATCACATAAAACATATTCAACCGTAACACAAGATATACCACGGGGATAGCCCTCAAAATAATGAGGATGAAAAAACCCAGCAAATATTCAGAGTATAATTATGATAGATAGCAGAGAATGGCTTTTATAATAGAAGATTGCTTTTGGCACCCCAGGTGCAAGATACAAAGAGATATAAACACCCCAGGTGTAGATACAGAGCAATAGAGAAGAGAGATAAATCGGATGAACTTTACAATGAGTTCAATACATTAAATAACTTGTCAAAACACGGTCATGCAAGGAATAGAGAATCATTGCATGGGAAATTAGCCTCCCATGGAAACTATAGTGAATTTCCTTCTTTGATACTTGCACTGCACCTCGGGTTCATTAATCCCTGCAAACATAATGCGTTATGCCTTTCTTCTATGACAATAAATAATGCTCAACTGTCTTTAGAGTGAACTCACCTCTTCACTGGATGTAGGATGACTTAGTCAATAAGCTAACATAAGTGTCATATGCAATAGGTGTAACTCAAGTGTCGCCTTTTAATTTAAGTGTTGTCTTTTAGTTTAACTAAAGTGTCATCATGCAAACCACATGAGCTAACTAATTCCTTTTCTTAACACTTTAATCAACTTATTTTAAATTGAAATCATGTTGACTGATTTTACTGAAGTGATCACTGAGTTCTCCTTTAACTAATTGATTGCATACATTTAATACCTTAACCGATGCTTTAACTAAAGCATTGATTGAGGCATACACTATTATTTAACTTAAGCTTTAACAAATCGAGTTCACTTTAATCTGTTGAAGTGCCTTTATGAGCAATTTCAAATTCTCTTTGTTCTTTATGCATTTACCTTTATCTCTTATCTTTTACTGCATGGTCAACAATCCTTGCAAACATAATGCGTTATGTCTTTCTTCTATGACAATAAATAATGCTCAACTGTCTTTAGAGTGAACTCACCTCTTCACTGGATGTAGGATGACTTAGTCAATAAGCTAACATAAGTGCCATATGCAATAGGTGTAACTCAAGTGTCGCCTTTTAATTTAAGTGTTGTCTTTTAGTTTAACTAAAGTGTCGTCATGCAAACCACATGAGCTAACTAATTCCTTTTCTTAACACTTTAATTAACTTATTCTTAATTGAAATCATGTTGATTGATTTTACTGAAGTGATCACTGAGTTCTCCTTTAACTAATTGATTGCATACATTTAATACTTTAACCGATGCTTTAACTAAAGCATTGATTGAGGCATACACTATTATTTAACTTAAGCTTTATAACATAAGCTTTAACAAATCGAGTTCACTTTAATCTGTTGAAGTGCCTTTATGAGCAATTTCAAATTCTCTTTGTTCTTTATGCATTTATCTTTATCTCTTATCTTTTACTGCATGGTCAATATGTGTTAACTTTAATTATCTATCATATCGAATTATACTCAGAATATTTGTTGGATGTTGTAATCATATTATATTACTTTGGACCAAATGATCATATGCAAAAGTAATTCACTTTAGAGGTGATCAGTCTTTAGAGGAGACTTAATAGCAACCGGTGACCATGGTTAGCAATACATCACACAACATTATATGCTTCAACATGCAAAGCATTACCTCTATACTGGAGGTCCACTCCATGTGTACCTTTATACGGAAGGCCCACATGAGAATATTTACTTGACACATAAGTCTGGAGCCTTGTCCAACAAGACTTTACAACATCATCACTTGGATCAATCAAATCATTCACCTCTATGCAGGAGGAATAACCTTTATATGGAAAGCTTGGTCTTTCTTGAGTCCAACTCAAGAATCCACTCGAAGCACCTAATTCCAACTCATAAAACCTCCATACGAGAGGACCTAATCTTGGTTGCACAAGATTGTCTTGGAGAACGACTCATGATGTTGTACATTTAACACTCCTTCTCAATGAAGGAGGCATTCCCTGCAACACCAAGCTTGTCTCAGAAGTACTTATACTTCATCACAGATAGATGCTTTGTTAACACATATGCAATCTCATATGCAATTTGCTCATAAGTAGCAATGTACAGAAGTTTTACTCAACCATGTCTCTTATGAAGTGATACTTCATCTCAATGTGTTCCAACTTATTATGAAACATGGGGTTTTCAGAAAGCTTGATGCAACTTTGATTGACACAACAAATCAATGTAAACTCAAGCTTTTAACCCAACAAGTAGCTTCTCAAGCCAAACTACTTCTCAGTAGGTAGTACTAGCCGCAATATGCTTTGCTTTTGTAGTACTAGCTAAAATACATGTTGCTTATGTAGTACTAGGCACAATACACTTTGCTTATGTAGTGCTAGGCACAATACACTTTGCTTATGTAGTACTAATCACAATACACTAGCACTCCAATTAGAGTTGGCATAACCAAGTGACTTTACCTCGCCACTAGGCAAAAATGAGTCCATAAGCAATAGTACCTTGAAGGTACCTAAGCACATGCTTAATGTCTATGTCTAATCGCATACAAGATCTGAATCGCAGTATAACATATAACATGTCTACTATGTATCAGGTATATTATGGGACCTGTTATCACTGGAGTCTACATCTATACTACTAAGGCTCAAAGTCTAGATAATCTTTAAGTTTTCAATCAAATGACTAGTTTTTGGCTTATGAATATCTTATAAAGGCAAAGTGGGGATCAGGTATATGGTAATCAAACAGTAGAGATGATTAAGCTATGAGCAAACAAAAAGACTATGAGCATGCATTATATAAAGAGAGAGATTCAAATGTGAGAGTACATAATAAACATTAACCAATTCACAAGCATTCTAGGATAGAAAACATTTATCAGAGAATAAAGTTATGAATCAAGTGCTCATATTGAACGTAAACATTCATTATGATAAAAGAACAAAAATGGGATCATCTCGAATATAATAGCATTATGATATAGTCTTTATATAAACCATAAAAAGGCGAAATACATGCCTGATAAAGATGATATGCAACATGATCTCCCAAAGCTATTTCCTAATACCTTTCCTATTCTTCATTGTCATATTTATACAAAATGATTTGAAACAATAACAATTTGGGATCCAAGATTTATGGATCGAATAAACAAAAAATAGAAAATATGATACATATTATATCTATATCTATGACTCGTAACAAAAATTTTGCCATCTATCACTAACAGCTGGAAAATGATGATGATTAACATATCATAAAATTTGCCATCGAAGATTCTGGAAATATGATCCGAGTCCTACACCTGAATAGTCTCAACAAACTTGGTGTTGTATTCAAACATGATCGGTAAAAGCTTCCTAGCTGCTTCAGCTAACATTGTCAGTCCATCAAGTGCTTGTGATCTCTTATGCAATTGAGAGTACTCTGCATCCATTGTTTGAATCTTGGTTTGGAGTTCCTTATTCTGACTAACGAGCTCCTCATTATGTTATTGAGTGAGTCTCTTTCTTCTTAGTATTTCCTTAGAAGTTGTTATTAGTTCTTGATAACTTGCATTGATCTCTTCTAGATATTCCCTCGGCCTCCTATTTGCTATCATTAACTTTTCATTCGAATCATTTAGATGCTTAAAAATATTGTAATGATTTTTTCAAGACTTCAACTTTTGACAATGATTCCATAAATTTTTGATGTGCAGGATCCTCCTGTTCATTTAATTCTTCAATAACTGAGGGTTTTGAACAAGTACCTATTTCAAATTCAAAAGCATTATGTTTACCTTTATCTTTACAAGCTTCCTCAGAAAAATCTAGTGTATGCCTCAATTCTTCATGAATCCCTTCAAGGGTTTGATCTACTGTATGATACTCTTCGTCTTCAACTTGTATATCTTCATCGTTGGAGGAGTCTTCTATGATAGTTACAACATCCTTTTGAATTTTTGAATTAAGGATGTCCTTCATGTTCATCCTCAATTTATTCTTTGGTCTAGTTTTTTGTCTCCAATTCCTTCCCCAATTCTTGGGAGGGGGTATCATCATTTTTTTGTATTAGAAGAAAGTTCTCGAGCCATGTTATTTTCTTCAACCTACCTAGGAGTATTGGGAGCAGTCATTTCTTCCTTTTGAAACTCACAAACCAATTCCCTCTGCACCTATATTTTCAAAATTTCTAGCACAAGTTCATTATTAGCATTGAATTCATCTTCTGGTTGATTACTTGCATGTTCGACCGTTCTCTTCCTCCCTCTCGAACCTTTGTATCTCTTCTTTGTTTCTTTACCATCAGTGTGCATCTGGGCTTCATATATCTTTGGCTCAAAACCAGACCAAAACAAAATGTTGCTATGATCTATCCAACTTCTTTAATTCAATGATTACTAATAATTTGATTAAGTCGTGATGAAAAACAGAGTGACTCGTATGGTCGGGGTGATTTTTTACCCTTGTGATCATTTTCTCTACGTTCTTAAATAGATAATAAGGTACATTTAACATAGATTCCCCATTCATATGTAATAAAAATCTTAGATGATACCTAAACATTGTCCCAAATCACCCTTCATAGGTGATGTAACGTTGGACAACATTAAGCACATCCCTCCATTCTAATTTTACATTATTCAATGAATTCCTTTACCCCATTCTAGATTTTTGTAACCAGGAAATAAACATGCTTAAATCAACCTCAAATAAATTTTTTTAAACCATCTTTCACCTTCAAGGATTATGCTAGTTGCTTTTGCAATTGTGGCTTCATTTACTTTGAAGCTTAGGGTTTGAAAACTGACTGACGAATCCTTATAATTATTCACAAAATCATTTGTCACCTCCAGATTATGACCACTGATCTTTTTTGCAGAACGAAAACCACCCCACGTTTTCTATCATCTCTGCACATTTTGGGAATTCTTCGGCCCACTTAACATTTGTTGGTTCAAAACTACAAATTTTGCCACTTCGTTTCTTCATCGCAACAAGTTTTGGTCCTACTAGGTCACATCTTCAAAGTTGATGAGTGTCCCTCCTATTCATCCCACGTTATGCAAACAACAACTGCTACATGAAATCTCATAAATGAATAGGGAGTACAAACACTTGGTTCAATGTATTTCATAACATCAAGAACAACTCGTATTGCTAGCTTTTGTCAGTCATTATGAGCAGAGGCTCCTCCACTAAACACACACCCAGTTTGTGACAAATGTCACAAGCCAATTTTCAAATATGAGAAGTCCGACAGTGCCAGCCTGTAACCCCATTATGCGTTGTGCTAGTGGAATGTACTATGACCATTTGTAATATATAACTTTTGAAATCTATGGATCATTCACCAAAAGTTAAGACTTTACATCATATTTATAATAAACTTGGAAGAATTAATGAAATGAGACACATTTTTCTTATTTATCATAACAAATAAACAAGTAAATGGAAAATTACAACCAAAGTAACCTAATTAACAATTAAAGTATTTACTATAACCTAAGGGACTTAATAAGTTTCAAGGTGGAAATTTACTTCTAAGAAAAGACCTAGGGTAGAACTAGCATACAAATCCAGTTCTACTAGGACCAATGAGTTGTCTATACTTGGTAGCATCTACTAGATCCGGTCTAGAATCCGACTCATTGTAGTTTCTTCAAACTAGAAACTATCAGAGAATACATGGATTTTGCAATCCATCATACCAAACTTTCGCAACACATCAAATGTATAATTTTCTTGCAAAAAGAAAATCTTACCTTTCCTTTTCCAATATTCAACACTTGCTTTCTGCTTGTTGACTTCTAGAATCTTCTATAGTCTAGAGAAGTTCTCTGTGATTTTCTCCAATTCTTTACCACTTTTAAAGTGGTTTCAATTTTCTTGTCTACCTTACGGTACCCACTTAGACAATTGTATGGCTATCTGACCTCTCCAAGAGGTTTGAATTCTCCCCAACAATCCTGACTATAACTCACTTGAGTATCTGATAGTCACTGAAAGTCTCAGAAACCTTGACTATTATCTGATAGTCTCGGAAACCTTGACTATTATTTGATAGTTATACGAGGTCTTAACTATGTATTTGCTCATGTGGGTGTTCTTAACAAGAGATACTACAATCCATGGTTGTCTAAGACATGTATCATGACTTATCTGAGCTATGTTCAACTTAGTGTCTTATCTGTTGCATGGCTTAACTGAGCCATGTACCATTACATAACTACTTTTATCCATATATTACTGTATGGCTTATCGAGTGTTGAAGTCATGTACCATTGCATGGCTTTGCCGATGGGGATAACTCTTGAGTCATGTCCCACATGACTAACTGGTGGGGATTTTATCTATCTATTGCTACTTATGGAGAAACATCAATGCTCGCTCTCAACTAGAGGAGTCATTGTGTACTACAGTAAGCTTGTCTTGGAAGTACTCAACTTTGCTTTGGACAAAGGCTTAGTAAATGTATCGATAATTTTCTCTTCTACAGATATGTAGTAGAGTTACACTGCTCCTTTCGGCACCATGTCTCAAATATAACCTGTTCGAGACATATCTTAGTCCATATCCAATTGTACTATGCAGGTAACTCAACACATGCTTTGTTGTACATGTCTACGTACTAACTACAAAGAATATAACCATCCTAGCATTAACCAGGTACATCTTGGTTCAACTCAACTAACTATGAGATCCTCTAAATTTGAAGAAGAATCAACTTCAGATTCATCATCATATGTGTGGCCATGGACTCATAGCCCATCATCCTGAATCTCTTCAGGATCCTTACGGTATATTTTCCTTGACCGAGAGAAATCTTATATGGTTTATGCCACACCTCTAATCCCAATAATCATGTCAGGATTCTTGAATATTGTAATTTGATTCCTTGTGTATATGATCACCATGTATATCTCCTCTTAGAAGTAGGTTCATCAACCAGTTCTATTGGTTCTTTAGGAGCTAGCGAATCTAATAACACTTCTGACTTCTCCCTCTTAACCTTTGAATGGGGAGAACCATAATCCGGGTCTTCCATCATGGGAGTCTCAAGCTCCTCCATGTCTATATCATACTGAAGTTGTTTCAATTGTTTGAACACAACCTCTTCATGGAATGTCACATCCCTGCTGACTTCAATGTGCCTTTTATCTTATACATATATTCTGTAGCCTTTGGATGATTTGCTATAACCAACAAGGTTGAACTTCTTTCTGGATGGCTCCATCTTTGTCCTCTTCTCTTTCGTATTTTCCATAGGAATGACTCCATATTCAATATTTGTCATTATCCGCTTGTAGTTCATAGCATATGATCTTTCCCTACAACACAAATACAGTCCAATGATTGGCAACATTGCATAATCATGAAATTTAACCATATGAATACTTTAGTGCACTAGCAAAGGTTTACACAATTATGTACATATATTAATCAATGTCTTAGCATAACCACCATTCATATCTCATGGAATGTTATGCAGCCCTATATTCTTCTTTATTTAATCATATTATGTACTACATGATATTTACTATTTTCCAATAAAAGAAAGACTATAATCATATGCTCTTCATGTTATACCATAACATACTTCCTAACTCTAGGAATACATATATGCATATAACTGTAATGAAACATATTAAAAAACATTCAGATATGATTTACAAGGGCATATGATAAACAAAATACAAATATTATCTTTTATTGTTTCGTGCGCTTCCTCTTGATCTTTGCTTCCTTACTGATATTACTAGAGTCCCTAGGTCTTGATCTTCTTTATTCTCGTAAGCTTACTACATCTTTACATGTAAATTTGGATCCATGCATGAGGTAGCAAGTCTTTGCATGGGTGAAGGAAACCTCATGCAAACTATGGCGAATTGTTCCAGGGAGAGATTGCTCTGAACCTTAAACTCATCAATCTTCTCTTCATCCTTGCTGTGAGAGCAAGGTTTTCTTCTTTGGTGCACACAATCTTTCTCTATATTCGCCAATCCTCTTGAATCCAATCATGCCACAACCTCTCTAAGTTAGGTTGCACCTCTTACCTATTTATGACATCCAAGAATGTCTCCCATGAGGATGGGAGACCTTCAATGAAGGCGATCATCTTCATCCACCGCAACTCCAATGCTAGCAAGTTGATCTCTTACTTGAGAGATGTTGGTGAAGAAAGAGGTCACTATCTCATCCTTCTCCATCTTGAAGTTTCGTACCTTGTTCTTTAATGCCCTCTTTTGACTCGAGGCCTTCTTCTCATATATGTTTGTCAATGTATCAAAACATTCCTTTGCAGTCTTCATCGGAGTGATCATGGAGATCAAGTTGTCCTTCACCGAATCATAGATAATCTGTTTGACTTTAGCTTGGTTATTTTTGAAGTTGAAGCACCTTGCATTAGATGTATGCTCCTCTACCACAATGGATACATAACTATCCAAGTCATGTTCCTCCAGGATGTTGAGAACCCTTGTATTCCAATTATTGAAATCCGAAGTCCTGTAAAGACGGTCTTTTGGTCGTACAGAGTTATTGTCTTCAAGTTTTGTGCTCAACTCCTCAAGATCTACGTAGGCTTCTAGTTTGCTTGCAAAACTCAGCTCCTTCATGCCTTGAGCTTCGATACCATGTTGAATTTTTGTGCAAATTTATCAAGCTTTTGTACTTAAATTCTTTATTTGCGGAAATACTAAATACTTGAAACAATGAACCATTCAATCACATAAAACCCATTCAACCATAAAAAAGATATGCCTTGGGGAAAACCCTCAAAACAACGAGGATGAAAAACCCCAACAAATTCTTTAAAGTATAGTTATGATAGATAGAAATAATGTCTTTTACAACAATAGATTGCTTTTGACATCCAAGGTGCAAGATACAAGGAGATAGAAATACCCTAGGAGTAGATACAGAGCAATTATAAAGAAGAGAGATCAATTGAATGAACTTTGCAATGAGTTCAATACAATAAATAACTTGTCAAAACATTGCCATGGAAGGAATAGAAAATCATTACATGGGGAATTAGCCTTTCATGCAAACTATAGTGAATTGCCTTCTTTGATACTTGCATTGCATCTCGCGTTAATCAATCCCTGCGAACATAATGCGCTATGCCTTTCTTCTTTGACAATAAAAAATACTCAGTTGTCTTCAAAGTGAACTCACCTCTTAACTGGTTGTAGGATCACTTAGTTAACACGCTAACATAAGTGTCATCATGCAACAGGTGTAACTCAAGTGTCATCTTTTAACTTAAGTGTCATCTTTTAGTTTGACTAAAGTGTCATATTTTTGTTTAACTAAAGTGTTGTCTTTTAGTTTAACTAAAGTGTCATCATTGAAACCACATTAGTTAACTAATTCATTTTATTAACACTTTAGTTAACTTACTCTTAACTGAAATCACGTTGATTGATTTTACAAAATTGATCACTAAGTTCTTCTCTAATTAACTGATTGCATACATTTAATACTTTAACTGATGCTTTAACCAAAACATTGATTGAGGCATACATTGTTATTTAATTGAAGCTTTAACAAATCGAGTTCACTTTAATCTACCGAAATGTCTTTATGAGAGATTTTGAATTATTTTTGTTCTCTATGCATTTTTTTATGTTGTGGTTCACAAACCCCTCAATGGGGCTGCTACGTCCACGGGAAGAAATCACGAAGGGGCTGCACCTCATTTGCTCTGATTATGGAGCTAACCCGATGGGGACATCAAGTGAGGCCCTTATATAGCAATGCATAGCAACCCAATTAGTTGACCCTGAGACCTTCTGCTCATGACTTACAACACTCAACCACTTGAGCTAGCCCACCGAGATTTGTTCTCTATGCATTTATATTTATCTCTTATCTTTTAATGCATGGTCAATATGTGTTAACTTTAATTATCTATCATATCAGATTATACTCAAAATATTTGTCGGATGTTGTGATTATTTTATATTACTCCATACCAAATGATCATATGCTAAAGTAATTCACTCCGAAGGCAGTCAGTCTCTAGAAGAGACTCAATAGAAACATGTGATCATGGTTAGCAATACATCACACAAACATTATATGCTTCAACATGCAAATCATTACCTCTATACCGGAGGTCCACCCCATGGGTACCTTTATACGGAAGGTCCACATGAGAATCTTTGCTTAACACACAAGTCCTGAGCCTTTTCCAACAAGACTTTACAACATCATCACTTTGATCAATCAAATCATTCACCTCTATATAGGAGGAATAACCTTTATAAATAAGGCTTAGTCTTTCTTGAGTCCAACTTAGGAATCCTCTATACGGGAAGACCTAATATTGGCCGCACAAGATTGGCTTGGAGAATGACTCATGATACACTACATTTAACAAAAACTTGGGCATGAGTTTACGATTTTTGGAATTTTTTAGTGAGCCTTGTTTGTATGGTTGGAGACAAACAAATACCCAACCTCCTTCAAATTCACAATCGGTTCTCTTTAAATTTGCTTGTTGCTTCATAAGATTCCTTGCTTGGTCAAGATGGTTCTTCAGAATACGTTTGAACTCATCGGAAGTCGCTAGATAATCTTTCATTGTGGGAACCTTGAAATTGTTGATGACATATTCTTTAGTTGTTGGAGGTGGATACCCATATAACACTTCAAAAGGGGTCATTTTTGTTGAGGTTTGATAAGTACTATTGTACCACCATTCTCCAAGATGTTGCCAACTTATCCCTTGTGTCCGGTGATAATTCACGAAATTCTTAAGGTATCCTTCAAGGCATTTATTAACCACTTCTGACTATCCATCTATCCGGGGGTGGTAAGAAGTACTCATAGTTAATGAGGTCCCACTTGGTGGAACAATTCCTTCCAAAACTTGCTAGGAAATTTGGGGTCCCTATCATTGACGACAACTTTGGGAAACCCATGGACCTTGAATATATATTTTACATAGTTATCAATAAATTGACTAGCTTTGGCCTTTGATGAAATCCCAAAGAAAGGAGCATATCTGGTTAATCAATCTACAATTACAAATATGTTGTCTTTCCATTCAAAAGTAGGAAGACCGATGATAAAATCCATGGATATTTTAGACCATTTGTGAGTTGGGATATGAAGGGGTTGGAGAAGCCCTAGAGGAATAATTATTTCAAACTTTTGTCGTGAACATGTATCACATTTTGGCACATATTTCTGAATATTAGTCTTCGTCTCCTTACAAAAGAAGGATTGTTGTATATTATGGTATGTTTTGAAAAATCCAACATGTCCTACTGTCAGAGAACCATGGTTCTCTTTTAAAACTTGATTTTTGTTTTTTCATTTTTTTTGTTTTTAACAAAAACAGGTATTTTATTGAGAGAGAGAGAGAACAGGTATATTTTGGCAATAACCAATCAACCTGATTACAAATTACTGAAAAATATGGAACTTTACAAAGCAATTCAGAGAGGAGAGGATCACTCAGTCAATCTAGCTACCACTGCTTAAAATTACGGGATTTGATTAAAATAACTTGGCTCCCCATTGATACTAAGGAAACCTTGAGGAAGGAGACAAGCTTGGTTTGCCAAAACATCTGCAGAATTATTTAAGCCCTGAAGGATGTGAAAGGATTCAATCTGATCAAAATCTTTCAGAATTCTCCTAATTCTTTGCAGAATTATGATCAAGATAGAATTTTTAAGACTGTCAGAGGAATTTAAATCTTTTATCAATATTTCAGAATCGCCATAAATTTGTGCAGACTTGAATCCTTGTTTCTTAGCCAACTGAGGCACTAAGAGAAAGTTGTAGCATTCTGCTTGGTTATTAGACATGATTCCAAGCCCCCAGCTAAACCTGATAGTAGACAATCTGTCCGGAGAAATGACCGGGCCACCAACGCCTGAAACCCCGGGGTTCCCTTTAGAGGCACCATCGAAAAAAATTGCTGTCGATGGAGAACTCAACCAAAAAGAATAGAAAGCATCTTTATCTCCACGATACCTCCAACGAGAGGGCACGATAGGCTTTAACAAAGATTTCCCCACAACAAATGAACTAGATCCCATCCGCAAAGAGGCTGGCAAGGAAGACATTGGGTGACCAATTGATTCAGCTAACCATGTATTATGCCTTAAGAGCAACCAACTGAGATAAAGGATGTTGATCACTGAAGACGCAATCATTCCTTGCTATCCATAATGACCATAGTGTATATTTCGGGATCAAGTGCCAATGATTGTGCAGAACTGCTGCTTTAAACTTTGGGGGACGTTGATCATGCTAGACTATGTAAAAATCTTGAATAGAACTTTGAAAAGGGATATTTAATTGCACACCGTGAAGCACCATAACCCAGACATTTTTTGAAAATTCGCAATCGACCAAGAGATGGTCGGCAGTCTCCAAAGCTTTGGAAGGCAAGAAGAATTCCATACGGATTTCCAAATCGCAGGTAGAACTTATGAGCTAGTTGAAGGAGCTTGAGAGCTTTGGCTGCAGAGTAAAAACCATCTAGACCCCAACCCTAACGGTCTTTTTGAGAAGAATGTACTGGAGCTAGGCCAGAGAGGAAAGAGACCATCACCATTTTTTTAGGAATAAATCAAATAGGAAGGTCTGGAAAATTCCATCCTGTCCAATTACCATCATTATCCTAGCTACAAATGTCTGCTAGGCATAAAAGACCTTTATTTTTGGACCAGTCCATTAACTCATAAAACTAGGGAACAAAGGAGTGAGGAGGTTTACCGAAGATAGTATCCTCCAAGAGGAGGGTCCTCATCCCATTACCTGGGACTCTGTAAAGATGATGAATAAAAATTTCAAACCATTTCATGCAGGAATTCCAAATAGCTGAGCCAGAAGGAGTACTGGCAGAAGAGATATTCCTTAAAGGGCCACCATGTAGATACTTCATCCTAAAAATTCTGCTTATAGGGTGCTTTGGATCCACAAATAGCTGCCATATCAGCTTGCTAGTCATTGCCAAATTAGCAAGGCCAAGATCATGGATTTGTAATCCTCCTTCTAAAATAGGACGCTTGAGAACCTCCCATCTCATCAAATGCATATTTTTTTGTCCACATTTCCCTCCATTCCATAAAAAATCTCTCAGAATTTTAGATATCTGAGTTGAGATAGACATTGGGGCAAGAAGTAGATTTGACTCGAAAACATGAAATGCCAACAAGACTGATTTAATCAAGATTAATTTCCCCACCTTAGTGAGCCACTGACCACCCCAATAGGCAATTTTTGCCTTTAACTTGGCCAATACATCAAGCCAAAGAGAAGGAGGGGACGGAACAAGATTTAAGGGAAGCCTCAAATACTTGATCTTATCCCACTTGACAAATCTAGGGAAACCAAAGAATTCTGAAATCCGAAGAAGGGCCAACTGATCTACATTCCATCCGTAAACTGCACTTTTATTTGTATTTATCAAGGCTCCTGAGCTTTGGCAGAAAGTTTGGAGAATCACATTGAAATCCCAAGCAATTTTCATGGAAGCCCCTCCTAGGAGAAGAGAGTCATCTGCGGAAAGAGCATGATTGATAGATTCAACCTGTCACATGCCCCAATTTTGCAAAAACAATTTTATATTATTTGAGGAACAATATGTTAAATTTTATGCTAAGTTGTAATTGATGACCCAGTGGGGTGAAGGATA